>LOEQ01006960.1:22948-48353 GCA_001685075.1 Bramus lutescens | reverse complement strand
TGGAAGAGCAGGCAATGCTCTTAACCACTGAGCCATCTCTCCAGCCCCAAACAAAGTATCTTGATAATATTAGGAAAACTAGTAGGTGTGAAGAAGAAAAGCATGAAGAATTGTGGGAGGGGTTAAAAAAGACCCTGGAAATTGAATATGACCACAGTACATTGTACACATGTCTGAAAGTGTCAAATATATAATACAGGTTACTGGTACATGTATCCTCATTTTACATAAATGTAATAAAATCATTTTCACAATTATTTATGGTAAGTTTCAATAAATTAAACTTCTAAAATGTGTGCCTTTTAAGGTCTAATTCTATTCTTTGTGATGGAATAATCAAAAAGCTGGCTGACTTGCTTTTATTTTATGCTTGTTAAGCTGCTTTGAGGTTTTTCTAGATGTTTATATGTTTCAAAGTTTTCATTAATTGTAAATTTATTAAACAGGCATACAATGTATACTAGTAAAAACTATTACGTATTACTTGGACATTATGTTTTCTCCTAGGAGGATGTAAAAAATGAATATATCCAAAAGGTACGAGAAAGAGAATGGAAAGATTTCAAGGTAAGATACTATATGTACCAGCAGAATGTGTAGCATACTAATCATTGATTCCTTCCTGAATGCAGTCTAATTTCAGAAACTTTAAAAACCAGGTATATCAAAGAAGATAAACCCATTATAATGAAGGTATTCAGAAATATTTCTAAAGACACTATATCTACTTCTTTATGCTTAAGGCAAAATAACTCTAATTAACAGGGCCAAATAGGTCTCCCATATCTCCCATGTGCTAACTGATTTCAATGTCTTATCTCTCCTTTAAGTGTTTTAGCTGACTGTGCATTTTATAGAAGACAATGAGGGCCAGAGAGATTAAGGAACCAGATACAGTAGGCAATTCAGTTGTAAATTCATATTTCTCTCTTCCTTAATTTATGGGTTACAATAATGTAGGAATAATAAGAATAAATCATACATGTAGAAAGAAGGAGGCTACTTGTTCATCCTGGCTGCCCAGACCAAAATAATCACACAGAAACTATATTAATTAAACCACTACTTGGCCCACACTCTAGCTTCTTATTGGCTAACTCTTACATATTAATTTAGCCCATTTCTATTAATCTGTGTATCTTCACATGGCTGTGGCTTACTGACTGAAATTATGTCTGCCTTGGGCCGGGCTACATGGCTTCTCTCTGCCTCCTTCTCCTTTCCCCCAGCATTCTGTTTAGTTTCCCCCACCTAGCTCTGTTCCCCTATAGCTATGATATAGGCCCAAAACAGTTTCTTTATTAACCAATGATATTCACAGCATACAGAAGGGAATCTCCCACATCAATTTCCCATATGAACAGCACATGAAAAATAGTGATGTTTACTTTGCTATAGGATCAACCTGAATTTTGAATCACTTGAAAAACTGTCAGAATCTTTATCAGTTGTTACCATTATTCTCATTACTACCTTCGCCGTCACTTACCCCGTAATCTTTGTGATCCACAGAGTAGAAAAAAACCTTTAAATGTCTTATTTGTATACATCCTTAATTGTGTATGTGTGTTTGAGCTTTGTGTGTGTGTGTGCCTGTGTGTGTTTGGGGAGGGGTGTGTGTTAATACTCTCACTGGTTTCTTGGCTAATTGGAAGAAAGGGTTTTAAAAATGGTCCCATCCTCAGCTCTGTGTCTGGAACGTCAAGCTAAGTAGCAGAATGCCTGTTTTAGACCCGTATTTACTTTGCTCTTTTATGTTTTAAATGCGTAGCCATTGGCCCACTGCTTAAGAAATTTGTCAGAAAAAAATTTCCAAAATGTTGTTCCCATTGTGAGAAAACAGTGACACGAAGGACAAGTGCCCATGTGAAAAATCCCACTGATCAGGCCAACTACAATGCTCAGTCTTTAGCAGAACTCTGCTCACTTTTGTCTCTAAGGCTCCAATTCAGCATCACTTACAATAATTCTCATCAATCAATGGACTCTCTGTTTTTCAAAGACACTACTTTATTAAAATATGAAGGCTTAGGCTACTGTTAAGAAATATATTTCTTTTTATGTTCTAGTTGTTTTTAAAATAAAATTTGTTCACCTTTTACTCCTATGTATAAAGTAAAATAAATAAAAAATATGTAATGCTTTTCCATTTTACTAAAAGGTCAAATCTCACTGTTATAATTCTACACAGTTTTGTGATCAGTTCATTCCTCCAAAGCTCCCCTGCTCTACCTTATTTATCTATGAAACTTGGTGTTTCAACACTAAGGAAGGCTCATTTTCTCACTTAAGAGACATTTACCTGAACTGTTTTATAAACTGTGTGAATATATTCTCAGGCTTTCTAGTCTTGTAGCCTTAAGCACTATCATTTCATTTCTCTAAAGATTGTTTTGCGTGTTTGATTCACAAAAACAGGAGCAAAATATTTAGTTTGGAAGAATATAAAGACATGTGAATGTGCATAATAGCAAGCAATGTTTAAGAAAGCACTCACCTACCTTAAAAAGAATCATTCTTATAGCACTTGTCACTTTTTTCTTGGTGCATAACCATCACAGCCAATTTCAAGTTACCAGTATTGACTCACATGGAAGGGTGTACACTGTCTGCTGTCTTTGCACTACGGACTCCAGCATCTCTCTGCTTCCCATGTCTTATACCATTGTAATTTAAGTTGCATACATGAGAGAGTAAATTGTATGATCATGGAAAGTCATCCAAACAGGACTGGGGAAGGGCCAGGCTTGCTGAGGAGAAGCAGAGTGATCACTTAACATTTATTGAAAGTTGGGTCTTAATACATTTTAGTATCATTATCAAGGGCTAAGCAAACATTCTTTGCACTTCCTTTTAATACTCCTAGATGGTCTCACTGGTTCTCTTCAGGTAAATTTTAAAGATGTAATGTTTGATTTTAATGGTTCTTGACTATTTTATTTACACAGATAATACATACCAGTCAGATATGGTACTTACTGTCCCAACCATCTGTATCTATTCAAACTCCTTTACTATTCTAATCAATTATGAACTTCACAGGATAATGTGATTCCTTTTACTTATCACAATGTTGTCTGTACTGAGCATCTCTTTGGATCCGCACCCCCCCCAATATAGCTGCAGACTTAACTCATGGTCACACATAGGCTACATATGATCTCTCTCTGCTGAATTATTTCTCCATCCCTTATCCTCAAAGTTCAATTGCGGCTCTGTCTTTGATTTTTCCATTGACTTACCCATTGATTACAGATCTTAATATGTCTTTGAAACATGTTACCTAATTACCTATATGTCCTGTTGACAATCCTGTCTTAAGAACGTGTAGTGTATAAGCATTCGTATAATTTATGAGTTACTGGTAGATTACTATTCACTTTTTGTTTGTTTGTTTTTTGTTTTGTTTTCAAGACAGAATTTCTCTGTGTAGCCCTGGCTGTTCTGTTCCTTACTATGTAGACCAGGCTGGCCTCAAACTTACAGAGAGAGACCCACTTGCCACTTCCTCTCAAGTGCCAGAGTTAAAGGAGTGTGCCATCACTGCCTGGTTTCACTAACATTTTATAAACACATGGGTCCCTTTCTTCTTATAAGTATTGAAGAGTTTCTGCGCCCAAAAAGCCTCTCCACTGACACAGAAATCCAAAACAGACCAAATCAAACAGAATTAGGAAAAGCCCAGGATTAATAGCTAGAAATGTTCTGGGATGACTTCGGAATTCCAGACTCTTCCGTATATGAATGCCAGGGGCTGGGGTGAAGTTTCCAGCAGAACAATACACCAGCAGGTGCTAGTGAATATTGACTATGTGAACAGAATAGCATTGGCCACAGGGAAACCTGAGTGGACTTGAATAAAAGCATTAGAAAAGGGACTTGGAAGCATAGTTTCTAATGCTTTCATAAAATTTTAGCTTCATAACCTTATAATAGAAAAATGCTTTTGATAGTGTGTCCCATAAAAAGAATTTCTAAAAATCTGATAATTTATAATAAATAATAAAAGTAACAGGAATCAAAGTAAATATTTGCAAAAGAATTTGTATTTAGCATAAAAACAGTGAAATAAAACCATAAAAAGAGTAAATTGTTTTTCAAAATATGCTATACAATCTTTTTATATTTGTTTTGAATCATGTTATACATTTTAGTATCAATAGGCAATATATCACAAAAGAAAAGAATATATCATGATCTCAGCTATGTTCTAAAGCTATGAGCATAAATTAAGGGATCTTATGGATTAGAAAAAGAGTCTAGTGATCCGAATGGCAGCTTAATTTTGTATATTAAATGCTTAATGGTGTCTGCTTAGCTTGTTAAGTTTATTTTAATTGATCTTTGCACTTAATAAGGATCTCAAATTAATCTAAGAATATTGATAGTCTTATTACGTTCAGGAAAAGATAGGCTCACTAAAATGTATCCCATATCTCCAACTTGTGCTACAAAGGCACAACTCAATACCTTAAAGCACACCATAGGAAGTAAATCAAAGCAAAAAATTCTCACCTATTGCTATTATAAGTTACTACTTCTCTGTGAGTCCTGAGGCCAAAACACAGGAAACGTAATTCTACAGAAAATGTAAAGCAAATGTTAATTAAATATTAAATATTTATTAAATAAATGTTAAATTCTGAAATGCCTTAATTCACATGTATTTTGGTTACTGTTATATGTTTGCTAGGATTCATACCGGTTCTTTGGCTCTGATATCATTCCTCTACTGTTTCCCTATAGGGATTAGGAAAATGAAATTAACTATCTTTTAGCTGTCTTTTCTTGAGGCAATATTTCACTAGCTTCTTCTGTTTCCTCATAAATCCTACTCTGCTTCCCTTTAATTATGTTGTTGCTCTCTTCTGGAGTCTTAGTAATTAACATGAGATGACTAAATTAAATTTTAGTTGTTATGCCCAAGTTTGTATGTCTCACAATATTGTATTAATTGACCCCGTACCTAAGGCTGTCTCCTTAAGTGAAACAGAATATCTTATTAAGAAGGCAATATGGCATTCAGACAGATTGACAGGTGAGGGATTAGAATGGATAAAATGAGATTAACAGTAATTTCATTTTGACACTATATTCTCATTAACTGGCAGGTACCCACATCCCACCACATGTTCTACATGGTATATTTTCAAGCAAGCTTCCTGTGAGTTCTGACTTCAGGAAAATCAAAGAGACAACAAAATGTTGCATCTGAATTCCCAAGTGACAATAACAGTCTAAATGATATAGGACTGATTTCCATCCTATAGGTGAGCCTGCTGGAGTTCTTATAAATTCCACATATAATACATTGCTAGAAGAGTTTTATGAATCATGAGTATAAATAGGACTTTTTTTTCTAGAGAACGCTATCTTTAGTGATCAGACTGGCCTCAAACTTTGTTTTGAAGAAAATACCTTTACTAGACTAAATATACTTAATAATCCCCCAAATGAAATAATACATTTCCCATTATAACAACTCTTAATTTAATAATATTTACTTATCCTCCCACTGAAATTATTGTAAAATAAAATATAAATTATTAATCCATTAAATTCTAATACCTTTCACCTGCAGGGAAGGTTTTCTTTGCAATTTTCTTTTAAAATGTCCCTTAAATTTATTTTTTATTTTTTTAAAAAGAAAATAAACTATCTTTTTTTCATTATACATACCAATACAAATCCAAGTTCCCACTCCCTCTCCTTCTTCCATTCCCTCCACTTCCCCCCACCCCATCCCTTCCACAGAGAGGGTCAGGCACATTGCTTTGGGGAAGGTCCAAGGCCCTCCCTATTATGTCTATGTTGAGCATGGTATCCATCCAAAGAGAATAGGCTCCCACAAAGCCTGTACAAACAGTAGGGATAAATCCTGGTGTCACTGCCAGTGGCCCCTCAAGACTGTCCCAGCCATGCCACTGTCAACCACATTCAGAAGGACTAGTTTGGTCCTATGCTTGTTCCTTCCCAGTCCAGCTGGAGTTGGTTATCTCCCATTAGCTCAGATAGACTGTTTTTAGTGGATGTATCCATCATGGTCTTGATCTCATTGCTCATATTCTCATTCCTTCCACTCTTTAAATCAACTTTGGAAGCTCAGTTCAGTGCTCTGATGCAGGTCTCTGCCTCTGTTTCCATCAGTTTCTGGATGAAGGTTCTATGGTGATATTTAAGATATTCATCTGTCTGACAGCTGGTTGGTTGGGCTTTGCTTTTATGAGAGTGAGTCCTATATAGTATGGGCATTCTTCAAACTTTCTGATTAGCCGTGAATGGTCTTGAGTTCTTTCTTCACCTGCCTCCACCTCTGAGGGCTGAGATTATGGCTGTGCAGCACTGCACCTGACTTTCAATGTTCTGTAAGAGCACTGTCCCAGATTTAAAATAATTGTCAAGAGGTGGGGGGGGGTAGAGAAAAATGTAGAGCTCAATAAATGTCAATAAAAAATTTATAAACTAAAATAATTGTCATTTGTTTGGTTCCTCTGGGTTGTAGAAATTTTGGCTTCCTGAATGTAATCAATTTTCAGATACTTTTTTCAATACAAAACACAAAAATAAACCATAAGCAGACCTTAATAAGAGTAAATTTCATGCTGAAAGTAGACTCATATCTGATAATACAAATTGGTTATCATTTTGATGAAAAAAGAAACTTCTCACAATAATTTACTGTTTTTATTTATAATTGTTATTATTATAGCAATAGTTGGAGGCTTGCTAAGTATTCAGAGTTACAGATCTGGAGCTCCCTAATGAGATATGAAAAATTATGAAAGTTATATTTATATTGTGTAGATTCATTTCTGTTGCTGTGATAAAATACTCTGACAAAACCAAATACAAGAAAAATGGTTGACTTAACTCAACATTCTAAGTTACAGTCCATCCCTGAAGTGATTTCAAGGTGTTAGGAGACTGAATAAATGGGACACACAATGTCTACAGTCAGCAGAGAGCAATAGATTCATACATGCTTGCCAGCACTGAGCTGCTCTCTCCATAGGGTTCAGGGCTCAGTAAATGGGCAAATGCGGCCTACACTCAGGATATTTCTTCCACCTCAATTAAAATAACCAAGGCAACTCTCACAAAAGGTTTGTAAGTCAACCTGATTAAGAAATTCCTGAATGAGCATGGGATCAAACTGGACCCTCTGAATGTGGCTGACAATCGAGGCAGACTGAGAAGCCAATAATAAGGGCACTGGGATTTGTCTCTACTGCATGTGCTGGCTTTTTGTGATCCTATTCTATTTGGATGCATACCTTCCTAAGGGGGAAGGGCCTTGGACTTCCCACAGAGTACTTTTTCTTAGGACTGGAGGGGGAGGGGGAGGGAGTGGGAGGGAAGTGGAAGGAAGGGAGGAAGTGGAAATTTTGATTGGTATTATTTGTAAAGTAATAAAAAATAAAAATTAAAAAAAATATCTGACTTCTTCCTGGGTTCTTCCTGGGTAAGTCCTGAGAACTCCAGTGAGGTAGCATGGAGACAGTAGTCTAATTTGTTTGGTGGGAGGTTTCAAAATAGGATATCATTCAGGCTGTGTTGTGAATACTACAAGCTAATCGTGGAGTGAGAAGTTGGAAAAATGTAGTTTTTGGTGAGGAAATGAACATGACTGCATATAAAGTTTCAGACAAAGCCAACATGGAAAACAAGCAATACTAATTCCTGAAGAGATCTGTGCAATGATAAAGAAGCCTCACATAATTCACTGGGACTACAGAAAAAAAATGTCTTGAAGGTCATCTTTAATTGGGAAAAATACAATTTAGGTGAAGGTAGAGATCCTGAATGCAGGGGGCTTCTAAAGAGGTTCCTCTCAAAACCAACAAACTAGAGAAGGATTTTTCCAGGTTTGTACATCAAGGCACACAGAGCCTATTATAGTTGTTCTAGAGGTTTAGTTGACTTCAGAATTTGGTAGTATTACATGGTGCTGACTTTTAAAGATGCAAAATCAAAGACTTATGGGTCCATTGGGGCTCACACTGAAGTTCCAGAAAGCCTCTAAAGCCAAGCAACTTAGTATACGGTGAACTTCCCTGCAAGGAATGTCAGAGAAACATTGATAACGTTGTAATGCTGAAATCTAAGTTGCAATGGAGAACCTAGGATGTTGGAAGCTTCGTGATCTTGAAATGTTGGTAGGCTAGGGAAAGCTGAAGTCAAAGAAACTGGTGCTAGCTCAAGAAAGACTGTGTTCTTCCGTCAGCACAGGGAGGTGACACAGTCCAAATCCATTAGAACCAAGAAGATGCCACTGTTCCTCCCCGATGGTGGTAATGGAGTTATAGTATTTAGGGGTTTAACTGTTGCGTTTTATCCTCATCTTCCTTTGCCATTACATAGTCTTTCTGTCAAGAGTGAACACGTTTCTTTTGTCACACTATATTTCAGACATGTTTAACTTATATTTTTATTTTACAGCATCTATGAATTAAAAGATTACCCTAAGACTCAGAACCAGTCCAAATTGTTCACTGATGAATCATTTAGTAAATACAGAAGAGAAATATCCAGTTATCTACAGTAGGGGGATAAAACATTCAGGGATAAGAGTCAAGACAACAGAACACAGCAGTTCCAATTGGTCATAGGATTATTTTCATTGAATTCTCATGAGTTTTGAGATGAAATTCCAGGAAACTAAGCCCCAATTGGAGATTTAAACCCTATGTTTTGGAGAGACAGTATCTTAGGAGTTGGTGTTTTTCTGTTTATTTTATATTTATGAATCAAAGGCTGGTATACAATTATATAGTGTGTGCAATGTGGAGAATGTCAAGGCAGCCTACAAGTGGAATCTCTTTACAGACACACCTTGTAGTTTAGAGATCAAGAGGTACACCAAAGAGAAAGAGTGATCAAGGACTTTAGAATATGAAACTCAAAATTCCAGAATAGGCAGATAGGTTCACAATACAGCAGTGATTGTTTACATATTATCCAGCATAAATGTTTTCTGATCTTATCCTCATTATGCGTGGAGACCTTCAATTTCATGATAAAAGTCTCAAGGTTGCTTTGATGGTTCATAGGGTTGTGCATGCTGTGGAACTTGCTGGAGTATGCTGGGTTATCTTTAAATTTCAAGTATGTTTTAATAATCATGTTTATCTATATGCATGTGTGGAATGTGTATGAAAGATCCATATTCATGAAAAAATGTATATTTATGGCCTATTAAGAGATTTGTTCCTACAACTATAAAAAATTGTTCTTATATCTGTAGCAAGCTTTTCATTGAGTATTTTGTATCCATTTATGCTTTTGCTTCTTAGACTTCAATGACAGAAAACATAAACATTTTGTAACGAAACAAATACAGTCATCCATCATCTGGTGATCACATTTTTTTCCATCTTTGATTTCATGAACCTAGTGCTATTTAAAGAATGAAAATGCAGTTACTATGTAGTTTTCCTGACGATGAAATTAGCCCTCATCACTGGACTGATTTGCTGTTGATGGGCAAATGGGAAATTTGAGTCCAGATTCTAGAGTGAGTTAATCCCTTCTGTTTAGTGGGCCTGGTTCTGTCATCAGAAACCAACAGGCTATTAATACCAGGATTCACTTCTAAGAGAGCGGGAAGATGCTGACAGATTTCATCTTTTGTGTTTACCTTTGTCCTCACTGCACACTGCATTGATTTATAGGAATGGCATGATTTGTATAACTGGGATTTTAGTAGCAAAATCTGTTTTCTGCAAAGAAGAGGCTCCATCAGGAAGCTCCTATGCAGTTTGTCCATTTTCAACCTAAGCAGTAAATCCATAAAGTTCTGTATCAAATGTAAACAAAAAATGAAATTGTGTTGTAGTCGTTTCTAATGTAAGTGCTGTTCCTTTCAGCTCCTCTGTCCCCATCCAACACAAACACCCCACTTTAAGTTACAGTCCACTGAACTGATTAATATCAATTATTTTTTTCAGTTTTCAAGTTCTTATATTTTTGCCAAATAGAGTCATACTTTCTAGCTCAGTCATAATGCTACAAGAGAAAATGAACTTGAGACACATGCTTCAGCACAGAGGTCCTCAGAAGACATTGATCTGAGAGATATAGCTATAGATAAGCAGGTATAAGAGGATGATTCTCCTAGGAGTCCTCAGCTTCACTGAGAAGGTTCAATGGAGATACCCTGGGACTGACGGGGAAGCAGTTTGGGGGTTTATTGATTAATGTGTAGAAAGTTTTAGATTGTGGTAATAAAAATGCTACATACGTGGGTGGTGATGGTGATAATGCCACAATATAAAGGGAGTTAAGAAGCGAACTATGCCTTTTGAGTTAAGGTTATAGTTTTATTTGTTTATTATAAGAATAAAAGAAGAACGAGGGTATTAGACAAGTTAGGATTTTTAGGCTATGTTCCAGTTTCTCAATTTTTAGATTTTTTCCTATTTTTCTGTTTACCATAATTACAATTTAATGGTATAAACAGAAATAATGCTAACATTGTATATTCCAAACCTAATGTAGCACCAACAGCAAATCAGCAAATTTGACTTTTGATTATCCTTAATCTTTAATCTTTTTTTACTTGTTTTATTTTTTAAAATTTCATGTATGGATAAAATGTATATTAGTCACATCCTTATCTAAAACTCCTATTTTTCCAACACCTCACTTCAAACTTTGTGTTCTTTCTTTGATGCCCATTTGTGCACGTGTGTGAGGACATCTATAGGGGCAAGGCTAACCTACCAATGATCACCGTGTCCTATAGTGATTCTCTTTCCTTTAGTATCTATCCACTGCCATAGGTTAGTAACTAGAGGTAGGGCATCAGAAAGCCTTCTGCTTAAGTTGGAAGTTTCAATTCTTTTGATCTTTTGCAGGTAACCGTGGTTGCTATGAGTATATGTATAACAGCGATGTCGCACCTCTCAGAGTTCAGTCTGTCTTGGCATCCCGCCCTATCCTTTGGCTCTTACACTCTTTCTACTTTCTCTGCCGTTATGTCTCCTGATACAGATGTCCATGTGACACTCACAGTCACTTACTTTCACCATTATGAAGGATTATGAGTCTTTACATTAAGTTCTCCTCTTTGTGAGGAACAGCTTCTCTAAGCAAGGTTGATAATACCACAAATCTATGAATAGGAATATAAGCATTCAGAAGAGAGTTTGGCAACATAATTATTTATCAAAATCACATCAATAAGTTCTTTCCTAGGGCCTATGGCCTCCCTAGGTATAGATTTTGAGTTTTTAGTGCTAGGCTTTTTCCTAAAAATCTATTAGGTTTATGCTGCATCTGACCATCAGTAGTGCCTGCCTCTGCTTTGTACAGGATTAACTTCCACTATGTGATGAGAGCACTGGCATTTGTAAAGAAGCTGAGGTGGCTATCTTTGGATGGCCAGTTTGACTATATTTAGAACCATCTAGGACCTCTGATGGTATCTTTAGAGGCATTTCCAGAGAGGATTAACTATATATGTAGGATTCATCCTGAATGGGGGTGGCACCATCCCATGGAATACAGTTCTGGGATAAATATAATAAAGGAGAAATGATGCTATAAGGAGCTTCACCACCATCCCCACTTTCAGTGAATATGGCATGACAATATGCCTAAAGCTTGACTGCATTCTTTCCTGCCATGATGAACTGTGCCTTTTCTTAAATCGGGGATCAAACTCCTTTCTTCTTCCTCAAAGTTGTTTTCTGTCACGTGTTCTGTCACAGTGATGGGTAGTATTAAACATAGACCTTGGAACTTAATTGCCTTTGGAGTCAGACTGATATGCGGAGCTGAAGTGACAGCTTTTTCCAAAGCAGTATCCCTCTTCTGCCATCTTTTGTTTACATCAAATCTCTTATTATAAACCACTACTAATCATTTGTCAAAAAAGAATTATAAAGAAAAGCACAGAAATATAATTCAGTTTGATAATACTTCTACAATTCTGATATTTCTATCGGTATCTGCTTCTGAATCAATGCCAATTTTTTTATGAATTTGCACTGATATATTTATTTGACATTCTATGATTCTATTGGTCAACATACTTCCTCCTGCATAGCTTCTTGTTTTACAGTGAAATGATCAGCTTTGAGCTCTTCATTTAAACTTGACTTCATATTTTATGGTCTCAGAAAAAAGTGTGTATTGATTAAAAATATGAACTTCACTTCCATGTCTTTTTTTTTAATTTTCCATTCAAAAATTTCCACCTCCTCTCCTCCTCCCATTTTCCTCTCCCTCCCCCCTCCCCCTCCCTCTCCAGTCCTAAGAGCAGTCAGGGTTCCNCTCCATCAGTCCCAGTCCAGCTGGCCTTGGTGAGCTCCCATTAGAACAGGCACAATATCTCAGTGGGTGGACCAACCCCCACTTCCAAATCTTTGAAGGACTCAGCTGTTCACAGAAATTGTGAGCCTTTATTTTTGAAGTTTCAGACTGCTGGATACTTGTTCTAAGTCTTCTATATGTTCCATTTCCACTGGGATAACTGTGGTTGTCACAGTACCACAGATCTCCTTATCATTATCCATATATGTGATGTTTAATACTTTGGGTTTGAAAAATAGTATGAAAGTCCCCTGACATATTTGGATTGGTAATTTTGAGATACTACAGAAACTCTGCTAATCAGTTTTAATTAAATCATGAAATTATATCAAGTTCTGTGGGAACAGAGTTGATAATTTAATATGTCATAGTTTGAATCACTTAAATGGCTAATAGCTTCCTGGTAAGAAGAAGACAAAGAATATTAATATTTCAAATAAAGTGTTGTGATATGAGGATTAAATTACCATACCGAACACAAAAGTTTTAGCTTGTTGAACTAATGAGAAAAAAATTGAACAAAATTGTGCTATAACAGAATGAACCATATTTAGTTTTTCTGAGATAAGATATAGTATCAGCCTAATTATACTGTCTCTTAAATTAATGCTAACTTGAGCATTATTGATTTCATAATTGTACAGATATTTGTTTTAATAGTTGGAAACTATTTCTTTTTCAAGAATTAAAATCTAATTATTATAATTATTTAAGTCAAACTTTAATGCAATTATTACAGTTATAGGAGTCAGAAATTTTTAATAAAAATTACCTTAGTATTCTCACTTGAACGTCAAACATTTCCCATATTTCTCTGTTGTTGTAAGAGTTTAATGAAACATTTTATGGAACATGAACCTAATATTCTTACTTACATTTAAACTTACTTCCCACTGTTTTAATTTATTTTATTCTTAAAAACCAACATAAAAATAAGATCAGACCTAGGATGAAATATGCTTTTAAAATATGAAAATATTTTCCAGATTAAGCTGTTTCTTCAATTGGACAAATAATGTCTAGTCCCTGCCATACTTCACCACAAAAGTGCAAACCTGAGTCAATTGCCCAGAGAGATGGCTGCCTCTTGCTCTTACTATAGACCTACTATAGACCTTCCAGGCAGTGTGGGCATTTTCCCAGCCTCGGAAGATGTTGACTGAACTCACAGTCATATATCCCAACTCAGTGCACAGACCAAGCACAGTTCAGAGCCTATGGACTGCTTCTCAGTAGGCATCAAATAGAGGCATCCATGAGGAAGGCATAAAGTATTTCATTATTACATTAGGTCTGTTCCTAAGGCTCAGGTAACATTGATGAAGAGGATTGATAGAAGGATTGTGTGAGCTACAGAATCAAGGAGTGTGCTGTGAGATTATGCCTCTTAGTAATGTCAGAAGCTATACCCATCAGGTCTCACCAGCGTGGCTGCCAAAACAAAAACGGAACAAGAAGAACAATAGACCAAGGTAAAGCCTACAAGGTCTCAACCCTTCACAAGTAACTACAGGCATTTAGGAGTACTGAGAGTGTGAGAAATAATTTTTCATAGAGAACATAGTAATTGGTTATCCAACAGAAAATGGCCATCCCTGAAAACACACATAGAAGTAACAATATACAGACTAAAAATTGTACATTTAAGATCACACACAAACACACAGACACACACATGAACACACACACATATGCTTTTAATAACAATTAATAGAAAAATGAGGCCATGAATTTGAAAGAAAGCAAAATAGTGTAAATAGAAGGGTTTGTGGGGAGGAATGGAAAAGGAAAATGATGTAATTATATTAACCTCAAAGATAAAAGGAACAAAAGTTAATACCAATTGATTCTAGTAACTGTAAAAGTTAATGGTCTTGAGAAGTTACAGGGCTTATAAGATGTTCTACAGGTAATGGTGTTTGTCACCAAGTCTAATGATCTGTCTTCAGTGTCTGGAATCAATATGATAGAAGGAAAGAACTGGCTACCAAAGACTGCCTTCCAAACACACAAACAGACACATACACATGAGATATGGGTCTATTTTCATTCTTCTACATGTTGATATCCAGTTATGCCAGCACCATTTGTTAAATATGNTGATGCCTCCAGAAATTCTTTTATTGTACAGGATTGTTTTGGCTATCCTGGGTTATTTGCTTTCCCATATGAAGTTGAGTACCATTCTTTTGAGGTCTGTGAAAAATTTTGCTGGGATTTTGATGGGCATTGCACTGAATCTGTAGATTGCTTTTGATAAAACCTGTATGACAAGAACTTTAAATTTTTGAAGAAAGAAATTGAAGAAGACACCAGAAAGGGGAAAGATCGCCCATGCTCTTAGGTAGGCAGAATTAACATAGTAAAAATGACAATTTTCCCATATGAATTCTTAAGCTGTCAAAAAGTCAAGATTTCTGCTAACATTCTCTCTTAAATAGATAAATTTTATGTGTTGATACTTTAATATGTTTAAATGTTATCTATAGCATGGTATTTTAATGAAGCTATTTATTGAAATGTCTTTGTCCACTAAGATAAAATTATTAAAGTAAAATCTATGTGCTTATAATGAGAAAACATTGAGAAAATCAGCTGCCAAATAATCTTTTGTATGGTTTTATTTTCATGTATAGTGTAACTTATGTCTTTGTATATTGAATTATAGAAAAGTGCAACTGTAAATACAGACTGTTATAAAAGGGGAGATATGGACAGTTAGAGTTAAACTTTTATTTCAGGCTATGTTGCTTTTCTAGTGAGCATCAAAGAAAACAAATGATTCAGATACTTTTTGCTTGATCAAACTTGACCTTTGTACTCAAAACACTAGAATATGGAGATGAGAAGTTGAACCTGTAGTCGTTAATACATTCCGTTTGTCTTGACATCTCTGTGTATGGGTTGTAGGATAAAGAGGATTCAGGGACTATTGCAAGTGGAGATTCTCATACCTTTAGTTTACATATGAGAATAGAGAGCACCACTAACACAGACCTTCCGAGTCCTTTTAAGGAACAGCCTATCGTCATGTCTTTCACATACCAGTAAGAGTTTGCTATGAACTTTCCTGAGTTTTCTACAACATAATACAACCACATTTAATTGATCTTTGTTTCCCTAAATCTCTCCAGGAAAAATAAGCCAAAACCCTTTCCTTTTCAAATAATGTTGGTGCATAAACCTTGCCTCTGAGTTCTCATTTTCATTTAATTTCCCAAAGAATCAGGCGAGGGCTCCGAGGAGATGTTATCCAACAATTCCATTATCTAATCTCAGAGAGCAGATAATCCTTAGGGCATATTTTCCTTCTAACACCTGTCATTCACCTTCTGATTTTTAGCTTGCTTTCAATGCCTTGCCCCTCTCTAAATCAAGAGGAACTGGTAGTTAATATGGTCCAAAGATGTCAGTATTTCATCTGAAGTTTTAAGTACTGGCCTTCCATAATCTTAGTAACAGAATATGCTTTTTCAGAAAACAAACAATTTATTGAAAAAGGATTGATTTTAAAACTTATACAACTGGTTTTTAATAGCAGACAAAGAAGTAACAATTTGAAGCAATCACTTTGAGTAACTGGAAACACATGCTGCAAACTGACATGATTTGCTTTCTGTTGCTCTCAAAACAAATCTGCTTTCCTAGGGACATCTGAGCCAACAGAACAAATGCTTTCCTTGGTCAAAAGCCTTATGCAATATTTTAAACTTCTCCTGTTATGGCCCACCCATGTTACTACAAAATGACGTTCCTTTGTTTAAAGCTAATCCCAGCATTCTATATTGGGGTCAAGCCTTGAAAGAATGTCTAACAGCTCTAAAGGTTTTGAAGCCATTGAGATTTAGGGTCTTCAATTAGGGAAACTGAGGGATCTCTCTGTGAGGGTGGATGAAGAGGGAGAATACTGAAAGAAATTATCGGAAAGGGCTGGACACTTATGGGTCAGGTAGCAAGGTGATGCAAGGGAAACTCCCACGACTCTACCAGGATTATCTTAGCTAAGACTCCTGGCAGTAGTTGAACCATAGCCTTAACTGGCCATCACCTGTGAACAGACAGGTGACGACCCCAATTGTCATTGCAGAATCTTCAACCAGTAGCTAATAGAAACAGATGCGGAGACCCATAGGCAAACATTAGGCTGAGCTTGGGGAATTCTGCAGAAGAGGGAAAGGAAGGGTTGTAGGAGCCAGAGGGATCAAGGATATCACAAGAAAAACCACAGAAACAACTAACTTGGGCTCATAGAAATTTGCAGTCTGAATCAACAACTAAGGAGCCTGCATGGGACCAGTCCAGGCCCTCAACATTTATGTGATAGTTGTGTAGCTTGATCTTCTTGTGAGATCCCCAGCAGTAAAAGTGGGGGGATGTCCCTAATGCTTGGGAACCTATTCCTTAAACTGGGTTGGTTTGCCCATTCTTAATACAACGGGAGGTGCTTAGTTTTACTGCAACTTGTTATGCCGTGTTTTATGGATACCCATTGGCGACCTACCCCCTTTCTAAAAAGAAATAGAAGAGGAGTGGATTGGTGGAGGAGGGCAGAGAGATGGAAAGAGGAGAGGAGAGGAGAGGAGGGGAGGGGAGGGGAGGAGAGGAGAGTTGGAGGAGAGGAGAGAAGGAGGGGAAAATGAGGTCAAGATGTAAAATAATAATGCTATGCATATCTTGAATTTGAGCTTATTCTCTCAAACTTACTCTTTATAAGTTATGAACTAAGCAAACTCTTTTATAACCACATGTAGAGCAACACTTCACATAACACACATCTTCCTTCTGACCCTGACCCTCTCTCCCAGGCTTTCCATATGTTGTAAAACGACATGAGTTGGACCTTTGCAGGCCAAGAGGCCATGCGGTGGTGAAAGCCAGGGCCACACGGCAGGCAGGCAGGGGACAAATGCGCCATGCAGGCAGAGCTTAAGTGAGGAGTTTATTGAGAGAGGGGTAAAGGGCAAGGAAGAGGGAAAGAGAAATATAGAGAGGAAGAGAAAGAAGAGGCAAGGGTCAGCCTGCTTCTTCATAAGAGAAGACATGAAAGATCAGAAGTGGGAAGAGCTTGTCTCTTAAAAGGACCTGTGTAGTGATGGAGTAGCTAGCCATAGGACCTTCCACTGGCTAGGGTACTACCTGGTTCATCCTATCATGTGACAGTGACCAGCAAAATGCCTGAATCTTAACATTATTGATATTTTCTTCTTATAAAAGATAGGGATTAAGGGGATAGCAGGTGGATAGGGATGGGGTTCTGGGTTCTCAAGACAGCTTCCTGCTGATTTGTGGGCATTTGAATCTTAGGGGGCCTGAAAAAGCTGGAATATTGGACTCATCCTGATGTATCGGGTTGTTCCACTGCTGTCCAAGTTCTGTGGAACTGTCTGGTGTTTGTAAACCTGGCAAGGTTCTGGAAGAGCAGAGGACAAAGTCATGTTCAGGAAAATTATTTTTCCTTAGGTCCTGGTGATTGAGGGGGAGGGTGTTGGGACCAGGGAAAGCCAGGGAGGCTTTTAAGGCTTGGTAACTGAGACAGGTTTGCATCTGACCAGTTTGAAGTAAATCTTCCAAGTTAACTCCATACAACTTACAAGAATTCTGTGAGTTTGTGAAAGCATAAGTTTTAGACACACTGATTTTCCATTATTTATAATCTGTACTGAAATTTGAATTGTAGAAACTGCGGTATACTCATGTCAAAAGAGATTTTGGTTGAAAACATTCACACTCTTTCCTCCACCTAGAAAACGGTGACAAACACTTTTATCACAATGAAAAATATCTTTGAGGTCTATAGTTAGAAAACCGCTATAGGGAATTTAAAATTTTAAGCTTGTAGCTATGATGACAGTGGTGGTACTCTCTCAGGGTTAGATTGATAGCTTATTAGAACTTTATTGATTAATGCTAAGACTATGGACTATAGCATGAGAGAGAAATCTGGTGACTTGCATTTGTAAACCTTAAAACACTTTCTACCCTGAAACACTCTTAGATCCCCAGATCTTAAGCTTTCTTATCTTCACATGTGTGACCCTTAACGTACTTGTTTCTTTCCCATCATTATGATATCACCTTAGCATTTAGGAGAAATTTGCTTTGTGAGTTTGTGAGCCTTATAAAGGGGTAAATTGTATCTAGACTGAGTATTGGCTCTAGGTGAGTGAGACCTGTGACCTGAATTTTACACAGAGAGCTGAGAAGACGGTTGGCAAAGGTACTAGTCAACAAACTGCATCAGATATCTTGAGAAAGATAATTTTTACCTGAGTTATTGATTAAAAAATGATAGAGACTTACCAGATTGACTACTTAGACAGCCACCCTGGGGTCCTCTATAATCGATGAGGACAGGGGCTTCAGGGCAACATCCATCTTATGGCTGGAAGCATGGGCCCTGAGAAGTTTCAGAGGATCCTGTGGATTAGGAGTTGCGCTCGATAATGAAGCATTTGATTCCAGTGTCCCATCATCCTCATCGGAAGAGGTTCTTAACAGCTATTGAGTTGAAAGGTAGTTTTTGATCAGTGGCTAGTGCTACCACTGGGGAGCAAGCTACAGGAAGTTCTTCTGCTCTCAATCATCTTCTTTGGAGGAAATGGGGATTGTGCCAGGAGCTAACGTGTCTCGGTTACAAAACACCTTTATAATTAAAGATTTAAATACTTTATTTCTCAGCTCTCTGAGCATTTGAGAGGTGTCAAAATTGGGTATGTGTGAGTTAGTACTACAGTATAGGACCTGCTGGGAGGTTTTGGAGCAATGTTTTACCCAGAGTCCTCCAGCTTGGCTGTAAATGGTTTTAATATAACAGGTCAGATTTATACTTGTAGAGGACAAAGAAAGAAAAAAAATTGTGCATGCATGTTCATATAATTATTATTTAAAACAGAGTTTATTAGGACTGTTTAAAGCATTTTTAAATAATAATTATATGAACATACATGCACAGATTTGTCACAGGTAGAAGAGAGCAGATCTGTTACAGGTTGGTAGTTTGGGGTTCCTGCAAGCCAGTAGGGCAAAGTGAGAGAGCTAGTAGGCAGCAGTCACATGGTCATCTTTAGCAAGAATGGTGGTTAGGCCATCTGACCTGCCCTTAGCCAAGATTGCACCTGCCCATGTGTTGCAAGGCACCATATAGACTTTAAACCATGGACTTTTAGTAAGACACACACAGAGGGCACAGACATTCAGAATCATGCACAATCCCAAGCATATGCTGCCAGCCCACAGCCAGGTGGGAAAGAAGGACTTGCCTGCCCAGTCTGAGGTGGAAAAGGTGGGAACAGAGCCAGAGCAGAGGCACAATCAGGCAGGAAAGAGGGACCTACCACCCCGAGCTGAATGGTGTGGTGGCCGCAGAGAGAGGACAAGCAGAAGAGCAAGGCATTTTGAACAGGAGTGAAACAGACCTTTTCGAAGGGGCGTGGAGGTATATGCTCCAGGAGTCCCACCCCATGACAGTCTAAGCCATAGTGGGAAAAAGTGTTTTAGCATGACTAGACTAGATCATATGCCAGAAACAAGAGGCAGACATGTCGAAAAGGAAACGGGGGACAAACCAGGGGCTTGAGGTGCTGGAGTACACTTTTCAACTCTTGGATCACTGACTGAAAGACCCCTGGAGTGATGGGATATCGAAGTGGCTGTAAGAATTGTTATCTATTGGGTTAGGCATAGTCTCCATGAGTGAGGTAGAGATAAGGTCTCGAGGTTGAGCTGGAGCATCCTAGAGATTCCGCATGAAACATGCTTCGAGCTGGCCTCGGGGCTTCATCCATGAGGTCCAGGGGCCTTAGGAAGTGGGTGGGCACAAGCTGCAGCCCAGGGGTCCAAAGGGCTATTAGCCGGAGAGACACATGGTTGCCCAGTCCTGGGACTTTCGAGGGCAGCGAGAGGTGAATCATAGAAAACATGGTCAGAGGTGGGGGAAGGAAGGGGCTTCCTATTACTGTTGGGTGTAGAATTCTAATGATCTTTAGTTAGAAAAACAACCTGATTGAATGTTATAGGGGTTTGGCGATTCTCGAGATGGTTTCACAAAACCAAATTTTGTAAAACAGCATGAAATGGGGACCAAAGGGTCGGACACACATTGTGTGATAGCCAGGGGCCTCACGGCCCAGAGTGGACAAATACGCCATATGGGCAGAGCTTTTAAGTGAGGAATTCATTGAGAGAAGGGTAAAGGGGAGGGAAGACGGAAAGAGGCACACATGCAGACTCTCTCTCTCTCTCTCTCTCTCTCTCTCTCAAAAGTGAAAACGTGTTTCGAATGATTCTGAAGTGCGTTCGAGGCTGAAAAACTCAAATGTAATGATGACTTTAAAGAAATACTGATTTTCTAAAGACTAATTTAAAACTTTTTTTTTAAAAGTTATGACATAGTGTTACAAGGTTACAAAACTGAACTTTTGGNCTCTCTCTCTCTCTCTCTCTCTCAAAAGTGAAAACGTGTTTCGAATGATTCTGAAGTGCGTTCGAGGCTGAAAAACTCAAATGTAATYATGACTTTAAAGAAATACTGATTTTCTAAAGACTAATTTAAAACTTTTTTTTTAAAAGTTATGACATAGTGTTACAAGGTTACAAAACTGAACTTTTGGCTGTTGATAAAGTATTCTATCATCACCACTGAAGTTGCTCAGAATGAGGGACTCTCTATTATTGAAGATATCCTATTTATATAATTCCTGTGATGATTCATTGAAATGGAAACTGAAGCTTTGAGGCTATTATACTTTAGATAAGACGACTTTAATGACAAATGATAGTCTTGCAGTTTTCAGATATTTTAAATGCAGATTGCATTTTGCATGCTCACAGTCCATCAATTTTTCCCACTGCTATAGAGAGGTTAAAAATATATTACCAGCTTCAGGCATCCTGATAAATTTTCAAACTAGAATTTATTAACTATGAAATGTTTGTTCTCAAAATATATTTCATTTCACAGTGGACTTTGGAGTGAAGTCCCTTACCTGTCATTTTTCAGAAATATGTTCCTTCCTTCTTCTGTCTATATCTTCTGCACCCCATGATATATATATGCAATGATTCAATTATTTTCAAATCTTGTGTCTTTTGGGGAAATGGGCTATTAAAACAGATTTTCATTGTATTAATATAAATCCTACTGGATCTTTAATCTATTTAGGATATGAACTGTCACATTGAACTGAGTTTACCCCCGAATCTTCATTTTCTTCCTCCGGAACAGATATAGGAAATCTTTTATGTAAATGCAAATACTAACATATTCATAACAGGTTAATATTGCTTTTCTTAAAATATAAAAACTAGTTTTGGGTACATGAGTAGTAATACAAGTTAGTTTGTAGCATATTCATGTTCAAAGCAGTAACTGTTTAGGTAAAAATGGTTTTGATCATTCTTTTTGTCATTTTTGTCTTTTGTGTTTATGCTTCAGAAACAGCAACTTAAAAAAGATTTTCTCTACTTAAAAATAGTAAAATAGATGAAAATAATGTCATGATTTATTGGAAAAAAGCACTATAAATTTTGACTATAAAGTAGATAGGACACACTCTGCCAAATTCATTGTGCAGATTTATGGAGAACACAGCATTTAAAGAATATGAGTTGTAAATGCCTTAAAAACCAGCTTGAAGAAATCACATAATCCCCAAAACTGTAAAACATTGATGAATGGTAGCATGTGAATGTACAAAAAATACTCCAAGCAAATTGGTAAGCCAATAACTATGTGTGGTAAACTATGTGTGACACTTGAGAAAAATAGCTTATCCCATAATAGAAACATTGCATGTGTGCAATAAGAGGAGCTCAGTGAAGCCAGGGGCAAAAAAAAAAAACAAAACAAAACAAAACAAAACAAAACCCAGAGTAACTACAAGAAATAGAAGCAGATATGGTAAATATTATAGGTGTGAGTAAATGGTTAATCAATACTGATAGATTATTTAAAAATAATAAATGAAAGCAAGGTTAATAGGAGGTGAGTATTTATTGATAAACTTGGTCTCATTGACAACTAAAATAATCGTAAAGCAATTAAAATGTTTATTACTTAAGGACAAAACTTTCCCAGCTCTCAGCCATGATTGTGAAGATGTTTCCAAAATAGATTGCATTTAATTTGATAAACTGAATGAATGTGGGCGTGGTCTTTCCAATATCTAAAAGAACGGAGTAGAATGGGAAAGTAGAGGAAGAAGGTTACTCATTCTGTTCTACCTGAGTCTTACCCTTAGCCTGAGATATCTACCTTCTTCTGGTATCCCCAGTAGTTAGGGGTTTACACACAGACTGTGTGTGACTGACAGCTTTGCTTTCCCAGGTTTTAGGCCTTTAAACTAAACTATTACTTATCTTGGGTCTTTTGCCTGTGAACTGAAACTCTTCTTGGCCTCCAACATTACACGAACCAATTCTTCATAATAAATGCACGCGGAATTGAAAGAGTTGGAGAAGGAAGTTTCAAAGTCTTTGTAACCTTTCTTATCGCCATGAAAAAGTTCCCGGTAACACCAACTTAAATAAGCATTTATTTTATCCTCTGGTTTAAAGGCACAGTACATTAAGAAGGAAAGATGTGGTTGTTGCTGTAGCTTAATCTATGTCATCTGCAGACAGGAATCTTTGGTAGGAACTAGAATCTGTTGTAATCTTCAAGTCCTGTGCCAAGTGACCAAGTCCCATCAACTAAGCCCCATGGCCTAAAATTTACAAATTCTCCCTAAACTGCACTAGTACCTAGACATTATGATCCTAGAGGGTATTTCATATTCAACCACAGAAGTTATTGAGAAGGGGAGAGGCAGTACTGAACCAAGTGATTTATGAATAATGCTGAGAAGTTTAGTTAATTTCCCTAATTTTTGATTTCTATGAAGTAAAAAGAATAATATCACCAAGTTCATAGGTTTATTGTGGGAAAATGGTAAATTGCATAAAAATCTTATATTAAGTTCCCAATAAATATTATTTCTTAATATTTTATATTTATTCTCATAGTCATTATTCAATACAGTGGAGTGCTCTAGCAATGTGACAAATACTGCCTGGCCTGTTTTCCCATAAATATATATTGAAACAAAAAATTGTATTCAAGGAGTTTATTGGGGGAAGATTAGGACAGTTTAATTAATTGTCATATTCTGTGAATATAAAGGGAATAGATCAGAGCAGAGGGGTCAAGTCATGTTACTACATGCCACAATGATGTAACAAGGTAAAATAATTGACCTTTAAGGTCTTAGTAAATTTTTACTAATGGAGGGTAACTTCATCTTTAAATTCATCCCCTGGCATAAGGATACAAAGTGACCAGTCATGGAGTTAAGTTCAGTAGAATTCTTGTTGAATTCCCTGTTGAACATGTCTTTTTTTTGTCCCCGTATGGACCAACAATTCTTAATCCAGGTAACTCAGAGTTACAGTAAAGTCTATACATTGTCCCAATTTGATCATTGGGAGTTATTAAATGGAGACATTCCTAAAGTGCAATCTATGGTTGCAAGGTTCATGAATTATACCCACACAAAATATTATCTATCAATTTAACATTTATCTCTTCCTGAATGTTGCTGTTCCATCAACACATGATGCCATCCTCAAGTGGAACTAAGGTTATATATTCATTTGTTTGTTTTATTTATCTATAAGCCAGGTGTTTTCTGAGTGGTGGAGTTTATAAAGGAAATAGAGGAATTCTTGGTCATGTGCCCCCTATAACATCTGTTTCTATAAGGGGGAGGTTGGCTTGTTCTGATGATTGGTGAGATCGCATGTCATTAGTTCACAAATTCCATATTCTTTGGCTCTTAATCAGGCGGACTATATGGGCAGGAAAGGTGAAATGTCTGTAAAAGTAGGTCATTCTCCTCCAGATGAACGTTTGCCTCTTCCAGTGATAAAGATGCCTGATACAATGAACCAATGAACTAAGTAATAAATATCTTCCAGAGACAGGGGAAAATCAGTAACTCATTGTATACTTCTTTGAGTCATAGTTAGATTTTCAGTTATAAAAAAATCAATGGTACAGGTGAATTTACCAGCGGATCCTTTGAACCATCTGTAATGATGTGTAATTTTGCAACACAGCTACTTCATTAATGTAATCATTTTGATACCCTGGGCTTGTTCATGTCAATTCACATGTCAGTGTTTCTACTTAACTGATCAAAGCATCTCCTATTTCCCTTAATGTTTGTTAAGATGAAGCTTAGCTCTCCTATTTTATGGCCAGAATGCATGTTCATTTACATATTTATATTTTGAAATTTTTTACTGTCATAGTCTACTATTTTATCTGTTACCAATCAATTAATCCACTAGTCATTTTGCATAAAATTATATATTTGTATTTCAAGCCAGTTTTCCTTGATACCATATGTTTAATTCAGTTAAATAATGTGATGTACTTTCTGAATCTCTGCCCACTGAGATTTTCCTTAACAACTATCTTTGGACTGCAGTGGAGAGACTGTAGGAAGTCAAGGCCCACCAGGCCAAAAGGAGCCAACCTGGAATCTGCCTGGAGCTGTCACAGGTCCTGTCTGTGCCTAGCCAACAAGGAGCGACCAAGTGATGTTTCCTGAGTGCCTAGAAACAGTTTCCATCAGAGGTCCTGATGGTGCCTAGCCAATGAGAGAAGAGACAAGCGTGAAATGTCAGTAGATCAGAACACCTGGGGGCTGGGAGGGTATATAGGTTTTCCTTGCAGTTAAATAAAGGAGTCTGCTGTAAACCTTGACGTTACACCTTTTCACCCCCTCCTCCGAGGAAGACGTTAGGACCCAGCAACAGAGAGACTGTCTTCTATTGGTGTCTATAGCTATATCAAGTTGAATCTTTTGATACAACAACTAAATTTTTAATTTCTGTTGTCAGTCACAAGGAAATTCCCTTGTCCTCATAAGTATAAAGTGAGGGAATTGTACTTGTGTAATGATAGTATATAACACAAATTGTCTTCTGTATAGTGTGTTTGTAATCTTGACTCTGTTCATGCCTATTATTAACATTAAGCTTACATCATCATATTTTACTGTCAAACCCTTGTGCATGTGTGTGTGTGTGTGTGTGTGTGTGTGTGTGT
>LOEQ01006960.1:10613-22895 GCA_001685075.1 Bramus lutescens | reverse complement strand
AAACATGAGATCTTTCCCCTTTACCTTCTGAGTTCCATGACTGCAAGAAAGTATGTCCCAATATACTGTAATTCCATCTTGAATGATTTCTACTGAGTTTGGCAGATCTTGTAACTTGGTGGTTTGCCAAGGGAGCCTATATCTAAAAACACATAAACATATTAAAACCCATTTCATGGTGCTTTCCTGATAGAAATACAAGCTGTTTCATTGTTTTTGTAGAGAAGTAAATTTCACTTTAGATTTGTGAAGACTGTCTTACAAATTTCCTTTTCTGTAATAGTTTTAAAATTAAAATTAATTTTATTTAATTTTTATTTATTTTACCTACCAAACACAATTCCCCCTCCCTTCCCTCTATCCCCTCCATATTTTCTCAGAAAGGGTAAGTGCTCCTATGGGAGTTAACAAAGCTGACCCATTCAGTTGAGGCAGAAGCAACCTCCCCACAACCACTCCCTGCATCAAGGCTGAGCAAGGCATCCCACCATGTAGAATGAGCTTTAAAAAGCTAGTTCATGCACTAGAGATATATCTTGATCCTACTGATAGATGTCCTACAAAAAAACTAGCCTACAAAACTATCACTCACATGCAGAAGGCCTGGTTTAGTCCCATCAAGGATCGAGAGCTGTCAGTCTCTGGTTGGTGGGCTCCCATTAGCTCAGGTCAGCTGTCTCTGGGTTTTTTTCTTTCCATCATGAGTTTGATTTTAATCCTTCTTGTTCATATAGTTCCTCCTCCTTTTTTTTTTGACTGGACTCCCATAG
This sequence comes from Bramus lutescens, assembly GCA_001685075.1. NCBI lineage: Eukaryota > Metazoa > Chordata > Mammalia > Rodentia > Cricetidae > Bramus > Bramus lutescens. The sequence goes on along the minus strand of LOEQ01006960.1, from coordinate 22,125 downwards.
GTCTGTTTGGTACTTGGATGTGGATCTCTGTATCTAGTTCTATTAGTTTCTGGATGAAAGTTCTATGAAGACAGGGTAAATATTTCACAATTTGTTGGGACCATATAGGTTTAATGGTGGTGTAGTTTTTGTATGAGTTTCAAAGTTGTGTCAAATAATCATATCTGCCATGAATCAAAATCAATTGCTGACTCTGCTCAGCATTTAACACATTCATGCAGACCATTTAGTATGCTACACATAATATCTCTCATATTTAATCATGTAAATTAAGTTTAAATAATCAACTTCTATTCATAGGGGTTGTGTGTCTCTGCTACTGTCACACTGATGCCAATTTTTGTTGAGTTTTAGCTTTCACCTCTCAAAATGAACTGTTGCAAAAAATTTTTCCACATGTGCTCCAAGAGGGCTTTCTTGCTCATTTCATCTTTGTTCACTGAAAGAATAGATTGTATAGAAACATTTTTCAGTTCTGTGTTTTTGTATTTTTAATCAACATCAAATAACTTCCTTATTCATAGAAAGAATTTAAAGCATAAATTTTAGTAGACTTTCATAAGCCTTGGTAAGACATTCTGTTCATAAAGACACACAGAAGAAAACAGATAATTGAAAAGTTCCTCAAATATTTTTTTCTGTGAAATATTCAGTACTTGAATAGAAACTGTATTACTTAACTTTCGCCAAATTAAATAAAATACCTACTGGCTTGCATGCTCTATGTGGACCAGACAGTTTTAAAATTAAAGGATTTAACTTCAGTAGGTTAAAATTCTTTTAATTTAAAAATAACTTTATATAACTTATTTTTAGCTTTCTCGATATGTAATGAACTTTAATAAAATATATTTGGGTCAAGCCAGAGTAAACTTAACTCTAGATATATAATTTAATTTTACCTGAAAGTAAAACTCTGTCATTAAAAAATTCTATCAAAAGCATAACTTATAGGGAAAAGGAGTTTCTAGCAGTTGCAAATGTATCAGATCGTCATGAGGGTGGAACTACATATGACATAAGAATTAAACATCATTTTGCAAAAACCAATTTTATTCATCTATTCTAATAATTATATATTTTGTATGACTTAAATGTTCAGGTGTTGCATGTTAATATTTTATGATTAATTTTAGTAATTTTTAAGAGAAGATCCTTAAAGCAATCTTTAAAGAGATACAGACCCCAACTGGACCTCTCTCCTCACCAAATGAAGCTTCAAGTACCAAAAATGGGATTGAACCTAATCAAGTTCTTGGAAAAAGGGCTCCTATGGGAATCTGCAATCAGTCCAGCATATTGCAAAGGATATTGGTTGTTCCTAAAAAAAGCTGAGAGTAAGGCCCTACTGTTGAAGACAACATCCGCAACGCTCACTGAACATGGAGAAATTGAGTTGGTGTCTACCTAGATACTTTACCTCTTAGGCTAGTGTTTATGGCACTGTAATGTACTCTTCAAGCTACTGAAGGACAAAAGTAAACACCAAGCAGAAATAAACCCTTGTATCTACATGATGGCCAACTTGTAAGATATACTGTTGCTAGTGGCACAAAGTCTTCTTTATCATGTCCTATGCTTTACAGAAGTTTCTGAGTTTCAGGAATTTCTTTATATGGAAGAACAAAAAAATTAAGGATAGACAAAACAATTCTGTACAATAAAGAAACTTCTGAATGTTTCACAGTCCCTGACTTTGAACTCTGCTATAGAGCTACAGTAATGAAAACAGCCTGGTATTGCAATATAAAACAAGATAGGAGGACCAATGAAATAGAATCAAAGACCTGGATATCAATCCACACACTTACAAACACCTGATTTTTTACACAGATGCTAAAAATATAAAATGGAAAAAAGAAAGCATATTCAACAAATGGTTCTGGCTGAACTGGATATCAACATTTAGAAAAATGCAAATAGATCCATATCTATCATCATGAACAAAACTCAAGTCAAAATGGATCAAAGACCTCAACATAAAACAAACCACACTGACCCTCCTAGAAGAGAAAGTGGGAAATACATTTGAACATAATAACACAGGGGATCACTTCCTAAATATAACACCAGTAGCAGACGTTGGGAGCAATAATTAATAAATGTTGGTAGCATTTCTAGGATCTTTTTCTCCTGTGTTCCGTATGCAGTTTAGGTGGAATCAGATACATTCTAAGAAAACATGATCAGCCTGAAATGCAGATATATGCCAACTATGGAAAAGCTGTGAAAAGCAACATTCCTGCTACTTTCGCATTAAAATTAAATATTGGGAATTTTAAAGGCTGTATATATTTAGATTTAACATTCATTTTACAAATATGAATTTTAACATTGCATCTTCTTGTGGAGCAAAATCACAAACTATTCTCTGTATTATTAGTTAAATCCCAAGTTATTCTTCTGCTAGTGTTGGTTGTACTTTTGTATAAAATGGAGACGTTCTGTTCTTGGCAAATGACAGATGGCATAACTCATTTGTGAATTAACCTACTGGGTGAGTTGAATAATTGCAAATAATTTACAACATGCCAAAATATTTTTAAGATCCCAATAAAACCACATTGTTAGATTTTATTATGTTGAGTCTGTTACCCATTAATGTAATATGCAATAAATTTCGAACTTAGTTTTAAACCTAACTGAAGCATCACAAGTTATTTTTATTATATTTAAGGAAGCGAACCATTTATTTGAAATCTCAACTGTTTAATTTTTAAACAAGTTACTGAATAAGAAAAAATATAGCTATATTCATAAATAGTTCAAATAGTGCTAATGCTTTACACTCTTTGTCATTTAACTAATGAAAACTCTGATTATGCATGTGGCAGAGTGTCCCTTGCATCATTAATAGAAACATAGCAACACTATGTGAGATACATGGGGGATGTGTGAAAATAATAAATATTAAATGAAGTTTGGAATATAAATAGAACTTAAAATGAATATTCCTATGAAAGGTGTCAACAATTCACTAGTAAAAATGCAGTTATGAGCTTTTACTCAAAGTCAGAAAAATAACTGCATGGAGAATCTTCTAAATATGTTTTTAAAAGGAAACATGTAAATGGAATCTGTTCTGAAAGAAAAAAGTTACAGTGAATCATCAAAACGAAGGGATCTCCCAGAGAGCAAAGTATCTATTTACTATTTCAACATTCAAAGATGAATATTTAACTTTTAAAAGAACACAAAACAAGCAAAGTCATTGCACTTGGGCAGAGAAGATGGCACAGGTAAAGGCATCCCTGCAATGTCTGGCAACCTGAGAGTGATCGCCAGAATAGTCTACATGGTAGAGGAGAGGGCAAAACCCCACAAGATGAACTTTGACCTCCACATGCATACTATAGTGTAATTTTCTTGTATGAATTATTGATTATATAAGATTTCGTGCTTAATGCTTTTATTGTCAATCATTTAAAATATTTTCTAATTTAATTTCTCTGACTATTGTTATATTAAATGTATATTCATCAATTTCCCAGTAAATTTAGTAGCCATTATTTTTAATTCAGTCATAAAGCTTTTGCTTTTATACTCCAGACAACTACAGTTGCATCCTTATGCAGAAACTGTCCTGATCTATAGGGAGCTTCTTGCTCAATTACCATCTCTTCCCTAAAGGTGACCTGCATTCACTTATTTCATTTCTTCCTGTTGGTATATGATTTATATTTTCCTTTTTACAAATGACTGCTGACATATGATATTACTTTCAAGTTAAAACAAGAAATGCTACACAATATAATTTTATGTCCATTCTGATTTTAGTGCTATTGATCTGAGGAAATTTAGTTCTATTATTTCCCCCATGTTGTTTAACTTTTCTATGGAAATGTTCACTTTCATTTTATGTGTATATTTATGCATTTACTGCATATATCCATTTTGCATCCCAACATTTAATCCTGAGTGACTTTTTAGCCAAATGACTTTAGAATAATTTTCAAATGTGCACTTTGATAAAACTTAAAAACATGTTTAGTTTAGATATTTACATATTACATTTAATTACACAAATGCAGTGCAAACAAAAGTAGCACACATTTACATAATTAAAGTAATAGTCGGCAACATAAACAAATGTATCACATCTTTGCCCAGTTAAAATAATTATTCACAACATCTAATCTTATGGGATTATACCACAGCAATAATGAAATTTTAATGTGAAGTCTTAACTTTAGGTAATATTCAGAAGCCATTGTATAGTAACTAATTGTAATTAACACAACTCAGATTGACCATATCGTTGATGAAAGAGTGTATGCATTTGGGATTGGGAATGTATGAACTTTCAACTTTGTTTTAATAACTTAGCTACTCTAAGAACAGCTTATTGAAACAAAAACCAATATATTTTACCAAATTTGTTGGATAAACTGGAATATTTGAGAATTTGAGGTGAAATATTAACAAAATATGTTATACGGCAACATAAAAATAAAAAAATAATTAAAATAGGTAAGCAATATAATCATCATAATAAATGCAGAAAAGACCGTGACATCATTGTCACCAAATATTTTAAAAGTTCTTAGCTACATGATAACAGAAAATAGCTATGATAATATACCTTGCAGCGGAGGACTGGCTGAACTCCCAAAGTCCAGTTGAAGAGTGAAAGTATTGATCCTGTGAATAAAGATTTTAAGACCATGATGGGGTCACCCACTGAAACACTGAGCTAATGGGGGTTCACCAACTCCAGCAGACAGGGAAGGAAACAGAATAGACCAAATTAGGCCCTCTGAATGTGGGTGACAGTTGTATGGCTGGGGCAGACTGCAGGGCCACTACTGCTGCTTGGACTGGCCTTTTGAGAACCCGTTCTCTTTGGATGGATAATTTGTTCAGCCTAGCAAGTAAGGAGGGCCTTGGACCTTCTCCAAAGCTATGCGCTTTACCCTCTCTGAGGAGGGGATGGCGGTGGGTTGTGGGGGAATGTGGTGGGAATGGGAGGAGGGGAGGGAGTGGAAACTTGGATTGGTATGTAAAATGAAAAAAGATAGTTTGTTTTCTTTTTATAAATAATAAAAATATACTTAAGAAAAGCAGTCACACAAACACAATAAAGGAATTCAGAAGGAGACCTAAGGACATAGCTCTTCTGGACATGCACTTCAGCAACTGGAAATACGAGGCCAGGGAAGGTGAAATCACACATGGTTTTACAGAAAGAATATAAATAAGTTTAATATTTACATCAAAACTGGAAATGTGCCAGTTATTTACCTTTTACTATGGAAAAGTGTAGTTTTATAATTAAGAAATTTTGTATTTTGTGATCCATATGAGGACTTTCCAAATATCAAATATAATGTAATAATTGATATCCTGTAGAATGCATCATTGTTGTCTAACATAATAGTTGCTTAATACTTTCTCTCTTCTTTATTAACTGTCATGTATTAGATTGTCATAGTTAATTTCTTTCCTTAGAGAGAATTTTATTGAGTATGAAATTTTAGATTGATAAGTTATTTTCAGAATATTGTAGATAATTCCCTGTAGATTTTAGTTTTATCTCTTTCCATTTCTTCCAAAAACCTCACTCCAAACTAACCTTTCATATTATTTATTCTTCAGTTGAGGGGAAAAATGTATTTCTCCAGATAATTTAAAGAATTTTATTTTCCTTTATTCCTGTTTTTTTCCCCTTTATAGTGATGTGTGTATGGAATGTTTGACTTTAGATTTGTTCTTCTTTATACAGACTTGGATTTCTTAGGATTTGGAGTGGATTCTTCCATTTGTTCTGGAAGTATCTCACTGTTGTCTTAGTCTTTCCTCTAAAGCAACCAAATATTGGCTTCTTTTGGAACTTGATTTTATCTTTATTATGTGTATGTGTGTCTGTGTATTTGTGTATATGAGTACAATTTCTGTGAATATAAGAGGTGCAGTAGTCATCTATTATAGTACTTTTTATTTTAATTTATTTTATTTTTTTCCATAACTTTTCTTTATTGGGAAATTGCCCCTTGAATTCCATGGGAACATGTACTGAACACTAGTGTGAAATGCCAATCAACCCTCTGCCCTTCGTCCTTACTTTCTTTTTTATTATTAATTTTATTATTATTATTATTAAAAATTTCCACCTCCTNAGGTCTAGGAAGGTGAGCATCCAAACACACTAGGTTCCCACACAGCCAGTACATACAGTAGAATCAATACCCAGATCCATTGTCCTTGGCTTCTCAGTCAGCCCTCATCGTCAGCCACGTTCAGAGAGTCTGGAAAAACTATCCTTTCTCATTTTATGTGCCAAATCCAGTTCTGACTCCCTCCCTTCCTCCAGCTCTCTTCACCTTCCCCCCAACCAAGTCAAAACCCTACCCCCACATACACTCCTCAGAGAGTGTAAGGTTTCCCATGAGAAGTCAACAAAGTCTAGCACATTGCTTTGAGGCAGAGCCAAGGCTGTCCCCACTATATCTAGGCTGAACAAGGTATCCCTTTGTTGTAGAAGGCTGTTAGTTTATTCCCAGCTGCCCCAAACCAAAAATAATTGCACAGGAACTGTATTGATTAAATCACTGCTTGGACAGTCACTTAAGCATATTGCTAGCTATCTCTTATATCTTAGTTAACCCATTTCTATTAATCTGTGTATCACTATGTGGCTTTGGCTTACCAGCAAGGTTCTGGCATGTCTGTTTCTGGCAACAGCTCCATGAGTTTCCCTGACTCTGCCTTCTTCCACCCAGCATTCAATTTAGTTTTCCCCCACTTAGGTCTGTTCTGCCCTGCTATAGGCCCAAAGCAGTTTCTTTATTAACCAATGGTAATCACAGCATACAGAGGAGACTTTGTCATCATCCCTCCATAGAGAATGGGTTCCAAAAGGCCCGAACAGACAGTAGGGATAAATTTTGGTCTCACTGCCAGTGGCCCCAAAGTCTGCCTCAGCCATACAATTGTCACCCACATTCAGAGGGACACATTTGGTCCTATGCTGGTTTCCTCACTGTCAGGTCAGAGTTTGAAGGATCCCATCAGCTCAGGTAAGCTGTTTCAGTGGGTATACCCATCACTGTCTTGACCTCTTTGCTTGGATTCTCACTCCTTACTCTTTTTGACTGGACATTGGGAGCTCAGCCCGATACTCTGCTGTGGTTCTCTGTATCTGCTTCTCTCAATTGCTAAATATAAGTTCTATGATGACATATAAGTTATTTATCAATCTGAATACAGTGCAAGGCCAGTTAAGAAACCCTCTCCACTATTGCTTAGGGTCTTAGCTGAGGTCATCCTTGTGGAATCATGGGAATTTCCCTAGTGCCAGGTACTTTGCTAGCCTCATAATTGCTCCCTCAATAAAATGTCTTTCCTTGTCCTTCATCTCTGTCATTCCTCCATCTTGACTATCTTGTTCACTCTAGTTCTCCTTCTGCCTTCCCCTCTCCATTCTTTTTCCCTTTCTGCTTTCCCTTCTTCCCCCATTCTCAGGCTCCCTATTTTATCAGGAGATCTTATCTGTTTCACCTTCTCAGTGGGACCTAAATTTGTTTCTCTTAGGGTTCTCCTTGTTACTTAGCTTCTCTAGGGTCATGGACACTAGGATCCTTATCCTTTCCTTTACAGCTAGTATTCACCTATGAGTGGGTACATACGCATGCTAATCTTTCTGGGTATATGCTTTGTGTTCTTGTACAGTCTGAATGGCTGGTGACCTTTGTGTATAGTATTTTATAGTATCCTTCCCAGAATTATGAGTTTCTGGGACTGCAGGAACCTTAGTCTAGGTATTCCATTGCTGCTGCACATCACAATCCCATAAATTCCCTGCAATATTAGCCACATATGGCCTCAGTTTTCCTCTATGTCCTTCTGGTCCTATGCATGCAACCCATCTAGTGTTTGTTTTACTTGAGATAGAAATCTGCCTCTTTATGAGGCCAATTTGCATGCCAAGATTCTGGAGTAATGATACTCACATCTGCACCAAAGTATCAAGGAACAAACAAAGAAAGAAACGAAAGACTTCCTAAAATTCAACAAAAGCTACCTAACAACATACCCAAAATTATGGGACACAATGAAAGCAATTTTAAGAGGAAAGTTCATAGTACTAAATGCTTACACAATAAAGCTGCAAAAATCTAACACAAGGGATTTAACAGAACAACTCAAACTTCTAGAACAAAGAGAAGCAAATTATCCATTGAAATTTTACTGTTTTTTTTCTTATCTTTAAAAGGTAGACCTAATCTACATGGGAAGTAGAAAAAGATAAGATCTTCTGAGAAAACTGGGAGCATGGGGACCTTGGGAGAAGGTTGAAGGGGGAGGAGAGAGCCAGGGAGGGGAGCAGAGAAAAAAGTAGAGCTCAATAAAAATCAATAAAAAAGAAAAAAATGGTGCAAATCAATACTTCTAATTGTTTCTCATGCTTTTTTTAAAATTCTTAATTCCTGACGATAGTTTATAGCTTGCTCACTATTTTTAAAACCATTAAATATTCAGAATTGGTAGAATAGGCTTATGTTTCCAGCTATTTGAAATTGGAAACGGAAGAACTATAAGCTCAAAGTCTGCCTGGACTACAAACTAAATGCAAGGCCTTCCTGAGGAACCAAGACAAGGGAGCAAAGAGGGGGCTGAATATTGAATATATGTGTATATATATATTCACATACATACATATATTCAGTATATTTGAATGGTAGAGCACCTTGTTTAGAATGTGCTATGTACTCAGGTTTCAATTCACAGCACTGAAATAAAACAACAGAGGTCCTAGGCATATAGCTCAGTTAATAGAGTTGTTTGTCTAGGCAAGGAGCCCTGAGTTCCACATTCAGAATTGTATAACACAAGTATGGAGGCACAAACCTATAGTTCTAGTACTTGGGGGTTGGAGGCAGAAATATCAGGAGTGCAAGGTCCTCTTCAGTCACATAGACAAGGCTGTCTGAAAACAAAGTAAAAAAACAGAAATAATATTAAAATAAATTATGTAGTCCACACCATGTGAGTAAAACACACAGTCCCTAATAGTCTGTTCATATTGCGTTGTTTTAATTGTAAAACCCTGTTTTGTTTGCTTCTTTGTTCTCTTAGTTATCATTGCCAGTATCCAAAGTGAAATTTAGGAATTACTTTGACCCTCAGAAGAGGCCCCTAAGAAGAAGCAATAATTTCTCCATCTCTCTTTTAATCAGTTTATATACATAACAAAATAGATACTGCAGATTAAGTGGGAGCTACGCCACACTGCATGGTCCTCATCCTCAATGTGTGGCTTGGGAACATCTTTTGGACAAAGTCATTTTGCCTAACCTGTTATGTTTGAGAGAAAATTTGTTTTGAATTCTTGACCCAGCTCATCTTCTCTATAAGGTCCATACAAACAAATATTCATATTTTCCCAGGCTAACAAATACATGTGGGAAGATATGGTTTTCATCTCCTCCTTCTGGATACACAACTCTGAAGTGGCATGGTGCATCTATTGTCAGTAAACCCAAGGCATTATAAATAAAGGACAATTTTCCTTCATAACATAATTATTTTCTTGACTGACAAATGGCACTATACTGTCATTAACAGGACTTGAATCATTAGCTTACACACAATACAGCATTATGACAATGCCTATCACCTTGAAATAGAACTAGCTATAATCCCCACTTGCTGTAGGAATTTCTACCATCAGTAGCCTTTAAGTTACCTGCCCCCTTGGCCATGACCTCTTATATTATAAATGTCAATATAAAGTGATGTTTAGTCTCTCTTCTGGCAGCTGTATTTGGTTGCTTTTCCCCATGTAGATCTATGAGCCTACCCATAAATAAATAACCTTTTATTATACTCAGTTCTGAGCTAGTATGGAATTTCTTTTTAGCATCCTTCTTCACCCACTTCCACTGGTTATTTCGTACCCTCTGAATATTCTAGACTTTGTTAACATTGATAAAGTGTGGACATTATTTACTCTGTGATTTGAAAAGTAATTTGTTGACTGAGGTTTCTGTCTTACCAGGTCCCACAACTGTTTAGTCCCAAATAAACACACAGAGGTCTACATCAAGCATAAACTGAGTGGCCTAGTAGCTCAGGCTTCTTATTGACTCTTATAACTTATATTAGCCCTTAATTCTTGTGTATGTTAGCCACACAGCTTGGTCCCTTTTTTGGTGAGGCAGTCACATCTTGCTTGCTCTGTGTCTGGCTTCCTCTGTGTCTAGGTGACGACAGCAGACTGACTCTTTCTCTTCCCAGAATTCTGTTCTTGTTACCCTGTCTATACTTTCTGCCTGACTACTGGTCAATCAGCATTTTATTAAAAATACAATTGACAGGGTACAGACCATTGTCCCACAGCAGTGATCCAGTTAATAAGTTGTAACCATTATAGATCTGTCCTAGTAATAAGCATTGCTCTTGGGGGAAAGAATTAAATAAGTATTCAATTGATGTTATGAGTTATAGCTATCTTACAACTTTCAAATAGCTTGGCAGTGGAACAATCATGGCTTTTATAAATAAGAAAATTATCTCTTCAAGTTGTTCACTTTCCTAACACAGCATTGAAAGTTTTGAAATTTTACTTTTTAAAGTTTTAAATGAGATTAACTTTAAAATAACAATTCAAAGACATAGTAAAAGTCAGTAGTAGCACTATAGGACACCACCCTAGCCCTTGGGGGCTGCAGAGGCCATGAACATGTCCTTTCTTGGCAGTATGGGCAACAGACACCAACATGGACCAAGGCAACAGTACAGTTGATGGACAACACTTTTGCTTATGCTGCTAACAAGAAGGTACTCATAAAAGAAAATGTACAGGAGAATTTAAAAGACGTTACCTGTCTTCAAAAGCTTATTAGCAATTTTAAACAATTTTAGTGAAACTAGTCTCCTTTGTATAGATATAAAAGAATAATTTTTAGTATTTTAGTAACAATTTTGAAAAATGTGAAACAATCAATTGAGTTAACCATGATGAATATATATATATGTACAAATATATATTTACTTTCATACTTCTTTAATTAGCATAGATGTTTCTAAGAATTATAGGAGTTCCAAAGATTTTTATATCATTGGAAAGTTAACAAGTTGTTAGTGCTGTAACTTTTAGTCATAGATGCTAGAAGATTTAAAGACTCCTGAGTTAAAGAGAAAAGGGTGTGTTGCTCAACGCAGTGGAAGTATGTTTCCCTTGCCTCTGAAATAAGAACAGTGTGAAGCAGCCAAGAAGGTGTGTGTTTTCCATGGTACATCCACCCATGGGAACTTAGGGAAATGTGCTATTAATGTTGTATGTCACACTAAGGAGATGACTTTACAAAACATCAACCTACTCAAAGACCTGCTGCCAAGGTGATGATGGATCTTTGTCCTAGAAGAGATATATTGCTCTCATAAACAAACACATTTGTCCCTTCTTCCAAGGAAGAAACCATCTTTTGAAGCCATAGCTCATGAGCAGCTCATAAGATGGTTCAAAAAATTATGAAAGATCTCACAAGTATTTTTCAAATGCACCAAATAT
>LOEQ01006960.1:0-10596 GCA_001685075.1 Bramus lutescens | reverse complement strand
TATATATATATATATATATGCCATAATCGCCTCACTTTTGAAAAATCTCATATGTGTACATTGTATATTTGCATATTGACTTTTTATTATAATGATTAACTTTACACATCATAAAATAAACCCAAAATTCTAAATGTGCATAACCATATTCATAAAATCATTGCTGTGTATGTTTTATGCACAATCTATATATTTCTTTAATTTAAAGAGTTTAAAATGTTATATAACAATATTTAACAGTATTTTATTTTATGAAATTTTAAAATAAGTGATCTGCTATATATTATTAATGAATAGCAATTTAAAATTGATTATTTGGGCCCACTGACAGACAGGAATATAGGATGTCTTGTTCAACACTTTTTAGATGTGCATGTTATCCTTTTCCTTTATTCCCAATATAGCTTACTATGAACAAATCAATAAGCATTGCAGCCTTACTTTACTGGGCCGTAAGCAGACGTTATAGAATATAAAATGACTCCAGGCTCAGTGCCAATCAGTGGAAAGAGAGCGGAACAACACAAAAACAGAGAATTGCTCTTAGAAAGTTTGCATAATGGTTCAGAGACTTCAAAGAAATTTCTGTCAATAGAAATTTTGGGATAGTTTATGAGCATTTTCCTTATTCTTTACCACTTAATTTCTCACTGTAATGTAGCTCCACGAGACTATCAGTCCTTCTGTCCACCACTAATACTTCTACCCACAGATTACCAAACCATTCTTCTCCAAGATAACCCACAAAATAATAGATCTTCTTTCTGATTGAAATTGCTTTATATTGTTTTATCAGATAAAACATATTATTGCTTCATTTTTTACAAGATAGTGTTAAGAATTCATTTAGTTTTTTTTAAATTTATCTATATGTGTGTTTATTTCATTTTAGGGGCATGTACGAGTGCCTGTACTTATGTCTGTGTACCACATTCATGTCTTTGTCCCTGGTGGCTAAAAGAGGGCACTGGATACCCTAAAACTGTAGTTATAGGTATTTGTAAGGTATGTGATATAGGTGTTAGTAATCAAACCCAGAAATAAAACAACACCAAGTGCTGTTAACTAAGCCATGTTTCCACCCATTATACTTCCCACTTGTTTGATAAGACTTTCTCCTCTTTTTCTAAAAGCTTTTGAGTTGCTGTTGTGGCTTGAATAAAAATCCCCCTGCCATAGAACCAGAGGGAGTGGTACTATTAGGAGCTGTGGTGTTTTTGAAGTGGGAGTGACCTTGTTGGAGGAAGTGTGTCACTTGGGGGTGGGCTTTGAGATCCAGATACTCCAGGCATGTCCAGTGTGACTCTCTTTTGCTGCTGCCTGTGGATTAAGTTGTGACCTTCAGCTACCTCTACAACACCATATCTGTTTGCTTGTCACCATATTTCTTGCTACGATGATAATGGACTAGTCCTCTGAGCTGTAAACCAGCTCCAATTGAAGATTTTCCTTTATAAGACTTGCCACGGTCATGGTGGCTCTAAACACAGCAACAGAAATCCTAAGACCTATACTCTTTTTTCCTAATTTCTTTGCAGCAACTCAATCTGACAACAAAAATTTTATATTTATGCAACTGCTCACCAATTAGCTTTCTAGGAATAAATTGAAAGCTTATATATAGGCTCTAGTAGGGTTGTGCAACTACCATATACCTTCAACAAAAGCCAAACCCTTCTCTATTGAGAGTGTACAGGTTTGAGAAGGACATCCATAGATATGTGAAGAAGGAACAAGAAACCAACATAGTTAGCAAAATCAGCAGAATCAATGCTAGCAATCAATACATTACATCCATGAATATACATAAACAGTTTAAATAAAATTATCTTATATGGTCTTACAATAGTATATATAAGTATCTGAACAGTATAAATGAAATTGTTCAGTTTGGGCTGACAAAGTTCCATTCAAGAGCCATAGATCATCTAAAAAAAAAAAAACGAACATGAGGCCTGAGAAACCATTTTTTGGTTGCTGGTCAGAGTGGTCTAAGAGACTTCACTAAAATCACAATCCATTACTATCACTACTTGGTTTCCTCCAAATGGGAAAGGTAAGTCCTTAGTGCTTAGATACCTTGAACTTCAGATGGAGAACCCAAAATAACCTGAGCTGGAACTGACCTGAGAACTAGATTTTACCATAAGACCTAGAAAATCTTCAAGAGGAACAAAGGAACCAATAGTACTAACCAGCTATGATTCCTATAAACGAGAACAAAGACCAGCAAGGTACAGTAACTCTATGTGTGTATTAATGGACACATAGCTTTCCAATTGCCCACAGCTCTGTAATTGGACTTAAGCTTTGCTTAATAAGAGAGAAATTATGCCTGATGTTAGAATCTGAGACAGCCACTGAGGGAGAGTAAAGTAGTAGTGGATCTTGGAGAAAAGTCTAAGCCCACCACTTTATTAAACCAGAAGAGTCCCTAAAACACTCCAAATATTTGTCCTTATATCCACAGATCAGTGATGTCCTTCTCTCTCATCAAGGCAACCTCTCTTTGAAGTGAAGGAGACCCTTACAGAAAACCACAACCAATCAAAAGGTGACTTGCAGAGCACAGTTTCAAAGTATGTGTTTATAAAACATTCCTGCAGATAAGGCTCAGAGAGCACTGCAGACGATGGGCTGAAAAGATCTGAAAAGAAGAGAGATACGATAAGTTGAATCTTTCTTGTTCTTGTTTAGTTTAGAATCCTCAACTCCAAATATTGCTAAGAAACCTGCCATTTATCACATGGTACATGAAACGAGATGATTATAGGTAATAACAATATTGAACCTTGTTCATTTAAAAAATTACCCCTGTTTTGTCAATTTCAAGCATGGATTTCTGGTCTGCTCATTCCTGTTATGCCTTTTTGCAACTCTCTGGACTCAAAACACATTCTCATAATCTTTGTCAGGTGTGCCACCTCTAGTAACGCAAGTTATCTTTACATACCCACCAACCTTTACATGTGTAACATGTCGTGATATTTGTGTTCATCCCTGTATCCATTCGAATAAAAGAAATGATGACTATAATAAGCTACAGGTAAAGAAAGTTGAGATGAACATGTATAACAAGAGTGCTTAGTGAAACGCTAAACTGAGTGGTATACAAAGGAAAATATAGACATTCTTTGTACATAAACTTAAAGAATCAAACCAAAATGGACATTTAAATTTACAAAAGAAGAGGGTCCTCACAATGCTGGGTTCACTGAACCTCACATAGACTAAAGAACTAAAGCAAGCTAGAAAGTTTGAAACAATCAAAGAAAAATCAGAGTTAAAGTGATGTCCTATCAATGGGGAAAATGACAGCTTGAAACTGAAAACAAAACCGTGACTCTGGAAGAAGCAGTCCTCGGGTAATTCACTGAAAACTTTACAGGATTGCTACTACATAAGTTACACACGAGAGAAAGTGGAAAACTGACAGATGTGAAGAGTTGGTTGTGACTGCTTATGTGCAGACACTGGTAGCAATCAACTATGACTCAGAGAATGCTAATGCAAACCAAATTTTCGGTCATATTGTGATGAGATCATACTAGTTTGAAGCTTTTTTAGCCACTATATCTCTCATCTATAATATATTAAAGAAGTAGTGGTAGAAGGCTAGGTCATAGCCTTAGCTTTCTGTACAAGCATGAGGACCTGCGTTAGATTCTCGGGACCAAAGGAAAAAAGACTGGCTTGGAGAGGGGATGAACTTGTAATCCCAGCACTGGAAATGAAGAAACTAGTGGGTTCCTAGCAGTTAACATAAGCTACCTTGTGAGTACCAGACGTTTGAAAGATTGTCCAAAAAGGTGGCTATCACCTGAGGAAAAACACTTGAGAAGTTTATGTGACTTCCACAAGCACAGCTGACCTATGCATACGCTCCTGTGCATAAACACACACACACACACACATCCAGAGGAAGTAATAAAGGTAGGGAAGTGAAGGTTACATATTTTTCTGTTAGATTATCTTACAAAATATTCCAAATGTATTAACTCTTTCAATAACAATGAAACTTATATTCATCCTTTTTACAATAAATTAGATGCTCGTGAAGATATTCATTAGACAATAGGAAAAGAAAACAATACTTAATTGGAAGGTGGAAGCTATTAAAATTTATGGCATGCTTTGGAGAACATTGAATAAAAAAATTGCATGGTATTAAGTGAGTGCATCTCTATTTTGTTGTAATTTCAAAAGCAATCAATAATACTTTGATCACAGTAGCTGGATATAGAAATTTGCCTCAAATATTAAAAATCACAAGGTATTTGGAATAAGTATATTAAGCATGCTATCTATATTTATAGAATAAATTATTTCACGGATGGTCAAAAGTGATCTTCTTATGTTCAAGCCTTTTATTCCAATTCACTAGAAAGGACACATAATTATTTGTAAAAGGATCTTTAGAAATACTTACAAAGGTAAGCCTTCATTATTGCTTACCTCAATTCAATGCACACCCCTCCCTTTGATGTTACATTAAAGGCAATTACTTAAGACTGTTTGTTACTAGAATATGAGGACTGAATTTAACACAATGAGTTCTAGCCTCTTTGTATCACTTGATTATTAATATATACATAATTAAAGAACCCATTTGCTATCAACTTTGTAAAACAGTAAATTGATTTTTATTTAAGAATTCAAACAGTGTGGTAACATCTTTAAAACAAATTCCTCTTCCAAGAATGACTGAAATAGGGATTTTTAAATAAATTTGTATATTAAATTTCTTTGATGACAGAGAAAACATTGTACAAAAGAACTTACATTATATTAGAATCTTATTCTTTGCAGACTCTCCAGTAGTTCTGTTTAAACAGATGTGCCACAGATGTGGAAACATCTGGTGGGTCAACGAAATTTTGCCATGACTGTACTGTGGCCAGAATTGTGCACTTACGGACATCTAATTGTTAAGTAAGGACCTATCCCTGGAAGAAGTTAATGCATTGCTTCAAATGATGTATTACTGTTTGTTTTTCCCTTATTGCTAATGAGTACATTCACATGTGCTCACTAGAAATAGCTTGGTACCTTTGGTTACTTTCTATTTGTTTTGGAAATGGTCATACAATTCTTATTGGCCTGTATATAATCAACTGCTCAAGTGTAAGCTGATTCCCATCGTCCTTTTTCTATTACCAAGAGATCTGGAAGTCCATTCAAGTCACAAGAATTTTATCTCAATTGTTCTTGCTAAAAATACTAGTTTACTAAGTTTTAAGGCTTTCTTTTTCTTTGCATAACTATCGGATGTCTCAGAAATGACTGAAATTTCTTTTTATTTTGTGACAAACATAGACCATTCTTCATCTGATTCATTTCTTTCAGGGGATAAACACATAAGACAAAGTATGCATCACCTACATGTTATAAATTTAAGCATTTGTGACTGTAAGTGTTTGGGGGCATTCAGGTAATATAAAATTTGGTATTTTAAAGATTATAGATTCACAATTTAAATTTTATTTTAGTGTGTATTTCATGTTCTTCACTGTAAAAATCTACAATTTTCATATGTTCTATGTCTCCACTTTTATGAGCTAGGAGACATTTGTGAGACTTAAGGACACAGTTTATAAAGCTAAAAGTCAGAATGTTTATTACATTTACCTGAATCAGAGAAAATAAGATTTGCAGAAATTTACAAGGTGTTCAAATCCTTAGGGAAAAATGGATTGTACCGTTGGATTTAGTACTGGTAATTCAGGTGATATGTGGCAACAGTAACAGACTTCTCAATACTGAATGGGCAGAAGTTGCATGACTCCAGGGATCAACTTGCACCATGGGAAGCTGTAAAACCCATCTCATATTTATCAAGATGTGTAATGTAATGAAAACAGCCTAGAATCATTACACTACACAGACAGCCTCAGCTGGAAATAGAAAAGCAAGACAAAGAAGTATAATGGAAGTAAAGTCCTTATCCTGGAGGGGTATCCCTCTCCTTCAGGCTTGTCAACTAACTGGTTCTTTATTTTTCTGTCTATGCTCACATTTCTATTGAAGTAGGTTTGTTTTCAATACATCATGAAATACTCTGATCATCTGGTTTTGTTTACTTGCTTATTTGTTCTTTTTAAAGCAGGCCTTTCCTCCCCCAAAGAGTGTATTTTTCTTTGAATTTAAACTCAGCCCAAACATCTACATTTTAATCAGGTCATACTAATTTGAAATATTAACTCTGGGCCAGGAAGTCATGAGCACTCCTCCTGTTTGTGAATAAGTAAACATGGGCTGTTTATACTGTATCACCACAGTTCAAAAGCACTGTGAAGGAAGGTTCTGAGCTCGTAATAATATTTTCCATTGCACACATTTGCTGAAAACAGACTTTCCCCACACCAAACACAAAAGATTCTTTCAATGTTGCACTATAGAGGTCTAGAAACTCTCAAAGCAGCTTGAGTAGTAATCAGTCCGCAGTGGGCTTCTAACTCCTTCACCACAGAGGCCAAGGCTTCTTCCAGGTTTCCAACCAGGATATTTGCAATGGCCTCCTCTTTTAGCAGCTGTTAAATGCTGTAATGGCTGCAATGACATATGCTGAGCTTTCCTCAGATGTCAGCACAGTGGTAGATCCCTTCCTACTAACAATGGAAAGAGAAAGGCTGACATAACATCTATAAGAACTTTTTAATCTCCGGTGTGGTATAGAATTTTACGATTCCAGATGGAAAATCCACAACTCACCAATGTGTTTTCATCTCTGCACAAGCACCAGATTTAATTAACTATCTCTTTCTTTTTAATTATTCCTTTGTTTTAGTTTTGGATTTGAGATTCTGTCTTTTTCTCTCTTTTTCTTCCTCTATCCCTCCCAACAAATATTCTTCATTTGTGGATGTTAATTTTGAAACTTCAGATATGTGTATTTCCTTTTGATTATTCACAGAGGTCAGGAAATTACTAAGATGAATTAGAAAAGGGGAGTTTAAAGGCAAAGAGATAAAGCACAATAATATAAAGGGCTAAAAAGGAATAAAAATATGAATAAAGTTTATGTTTTAAATTATTCTTACTTCCAATGCATAGCAAATTTAATTCAACAATTTTATTTGTTATTATATTTTTATATAAATTTACTTCTAGTAGTTTGAAGGTAACTTTACATATAATATTAATGATTTATTGAAAATAAGGTGCTAGTACATTTTTTGTAGTTTAAAATTAAAAATAAATAATATTTGATTGAATATAAATTTGATTGGTTTCACATAATCTACTGTATGCAAAATATTCCTTATTTTCATTATTTACTGACTTTGTTGACTTCTTTCATGTCTTTTGAGATCTCACTACTAGATAAATTAAATAAATATTGCTAATATGTTGACTTCTCTTTCAAACTCAAGTCTTATTGATATATAAGTATCATAATTATATATGAGTACTTAAATTTCATTTAGTTTTATTTTATGTTCATATTTAGTCTCTGTAAGACTACATATCATAAAGAAACACATTTGCTACTGCTAAGTTGTTCTACAGTAAAATTTTATTAAAGATACATACATCTATCTATACATTTTATATAAGCTGGTATGGACTCCAGAGTAAACACTGAAGACTGTCTGCAGCTGATTTACTTTGGCTTGAGTACTATATCAAAAGCAATCTCCAAGTGTCTGTAGTATATTTCAGAGATCAAAGGGTTTTCTAGCATTCTAGGAACCTTGAGTTCTATTCTAACACCACAGGAAAATAAAGCAAGTTTTCAGTTTCCTAACATTTGAATTTTAACCTACCCTCCTATGCTAAAAAAAAAAGCCCCAAATCACATGTGTATAATGGGTGGATGGTACACTTCACTGGAGAGACATGGTAGTGTTACAAAATATGGTATTGGTGTAAAGCAAAATTCAATTGGTATCTTAGAATTCACAGCTCANATATAAGTATCATAATTATATATGAGTACTTAAATTTCATTTAGTTTTATTTTATGTTCATATTTAGTCTCTGTAAGACTACATATCATAAAGAAACACATTTGCTACTGCTAAGTTGTTCTACAGTAAAATTTTATTAAAGATACATACATCTATCTATACATTTTATATAAGCTGGTATGGACTCCAGAGTAAACACTGAAGACTGTCTGCAGCTGATTTACTTTGGCTTGAGTACTATATCAAAAGCAATCTCCAAGTGTCTGTAGTATATTTCAGAGATCAAAGGGTTTTCTAGCATTCTAGGAACCTTGAGTTCTATTCTAACACCACAGGAAAATAAAGCAAGTTTTCAGTTTCCTAACATTTGAATTTTAACCTACCCTCCTATGCTAAAAAAAAAAGCCCCAAATCACATGTGTATAATGGGTGGATGGTACACTTCACTGGAGAGACATGGTAGTGTTACAAAATATGGTATTGGTGTAAAGCAAAATTCAATTGGTATCTTAGAATTCACAGCTCATTTGCCTAGTATGTATGTGTACATGGTCATTAACTCTTCTAAAATATTTGTTAAATACTTTTGCTGATATATTACAAATTGCATTGGTTCTCCAACAAAAAGACAACTCAGACTGAATCTAAGCATCCAAATCCATAAGGTAGTGCAAAGAAAGAAAAGGCAGTCTCACATGTCTACTGTCTTATTTTATTCTTCTGTGAATTGCTCATTCTTGAGCAGTTCCAGATATTGGTTCCCATAAATCATACAACTGGTGGNGTTCTCCAACAAAAAGACAACTCAGACTGAATCTAAGCATCCAAATCCATAAGGTAGTGCAAAGAAAGAAAAGGCAGTCTCACATGTCTACTGTCTTATTTTATTCTTCTGTGAATTGCTCATTCTTGAGCAGTTCCAGATATTGGTTCCCATAAATCATACAACTGGTGGTCTAAAACATAAATGAAAATAATGTAAAAATGGAATATAAGGACAGAAACAGTAGAAAGGAAAAGAAACCCAGAAATATGCATGAAATCTGTCCACGAATGAGAAAAGCTAACAATGATTAACAACACAAAAGTATTGTGTGTTAATAATGTAAGAAAATAACTGACAAACAATGTTATATTAAGTACTTGTTAATTAAGTGCATTAACAGTAAGGTAAACTGTACCTGAATTTGTCCATTGCTCATACCATCTTTGTCATGTTTCCCTAGTGTGACTTCTGAAGTGACATTGTTGAGAATCTCTTGTGGGTTTTTCTACTTCTTCAGCAACCTGCTTACCTTAGTATGGTTGCATGAACACTAACAGTTGCAGATCCTATTGTGAATATATGATTTTTTTGTTAAATTTTTGGTAACATTTGAATGGGATGATTTTCAGTTTCATTTGTGGAATGGTTTTGCCTAATTCAGTATCTAGTTTTCTAACTCTAAACTAGGGGTTACTTTTTCAGTTAATATTTCTTTCATACTAGTGACATCTATCACAAAACAAGGATGGAATAAAAGTCTGTGAAGGTCAACCTGATAAAACTTTGTACTACAATATGTCTATTTTGTGTTCACTAAGAATACTAAATGTGTATTCTACCACAGGACAGTACCCTCCTTAAATACATTCACAACTCCAACCCTCATACCTTCATATAGTAGCCATGGCATATATCACTTTAGAATAGAAATTGATTCCAGAAGGATTTTCTGTTTAATGTGTTTCTTATTTCCAGGATCCTATTATATGTTCCTTACTCATTAATTTTAGAATTTAAGGCTGGATCTAGCTCTGTGGTTGAATAAGAAAAAGAATCTTTTATTACAGTCTCTCACTACTTTCTTTGGAGATCTGCAAAAGTTACCATGCTATCTCTTCTTTTAAGCTAGTTAATCTAACTTCAAATTTATTTAATTGATGCAAAAGCCTCTCAAAGGTCTTTAGAGGTGTGACTCAGTTCCTCCTGTCTTTTTAGTAGCCATGAATGCTGTCCCCTAAACTCTGTTACACTAACTCTGAAAAACACCATCTCCCATCATTGAATATATGAGCAGACATAGTTTTGTTTTTTGGGATGGACTCAGTCTACCCAATCTGTTAAGATTGAGTTTAAGGTAGATTGCTCTAGCATTCATTCACTATTCATGTTGACCATGAGAGTGAGCAGCTAGAATGGCTTCAAACACAACCTCATTTCAACATTCAAATCAAAGATCAGTAATTAACAGAACGAGATAATAGCCATTCTGTAACCATTTCATTAGCTGGGTGCTACAGCTGAATGTCATTGAGAAGAGAGACAAAATTCTTCTTCCTGCCTCATTGGTATATTTCCACTTTAGAAATTTATCTAGTCAGGAGCCAGAATTTATAGTCTCTGGTTTATTTCAAGTACCAAAATGCAAACCTAATTATAAAAATGTTTAAATAAACTTCCTGATGACATGTAGTATTAATTCCAATTGCCCATTTAACATTTTGAGTACAACCTCTCCCTGTTAAATATCCATTGATATAAAGAGAAATGCTATGAAAATCACACATACTATGCAAGTAGGAGAACTTAGTTTTATATCGAGTGATATCTACATACTCAGCGCTAGTATAGAAAGCCAAGAAACACATTTTATGTCACGTGGGGTGATTTCAAATTCATTCTATTGTGAAATGCTTTAAATGT
>LOEQ01006959.1:123829-140608 GCA_001685075.1 Bramus lutescens | reverse complement strand
TATCTTTTCTTTGCTCTTGGGGAGGGGGGCACGGACCACCCATTCTTTAGTATTGAAAACAACCCCTTGTATGATGTAAGTGACTTCTATTCACTTTCCAGGCTGCTTGGTCACTTACAGGTCATCAATTTTATTTTTGTAAATTACCAAATAAATATCCGAGTCCCTGTTAGGGCTTTTTCTTCCTGCTGCAACTACTTCACCTTACCCTGAACTGCAGGGAAACCACAGACAATATACAAATGAGTATAACTGCATCAGCAAATTTCTGTTTGCACAAAGAGGCTGCAGACTGGCTCTGGCCCGCAGGCAGTAGTAGTTTGCTAACGTCTGGCCTGTATCCACTGCTTTTCTTAAACAAAAATGTCGATAAAGCAACCATACTTAGTTTAAATGTCACATTTTATCTAATTCTGTCATGTTTTAGAAATGAACAATCCGGCCGGGCAGTGATTTTAATCCCAGCACTAGAGAGGCAGGCAGGTCTCTATGAATTTGAGGCCAGCCTGGTCTACAAGAGCTAGAACAGGCTCTAAAAGCTACAGAGAAACCCTGTCTCAAAAAAAAAGAAATAGAAAGGAACAATCCTCTGGAAAAATTGTTCTTCACAAGGCACTCCCAAAGTGCTTGGCTATTTGAATAATCGTATATTCCTTAGTAAACATGTTTCCTTTTTGTCGTGCAAAGGTTTCTCCTTTTTATTCTGAACCTAGTAAAAGAAACTACTATTATGGTTTTGTAGGATCTATACGACTTCCTTTGAGGTGATTTCATTGAATTTAAACTCCTTCCCTATAAATTGCCAGGCATAGGAATAAATAGAACAGTGTTTTCTCTGTTGGAAATGCTCCCAGCTGGAAGCAGCACAAAGATTAGGACTCTAAGACATCCAACTTGTTACCTTGGATGGAAAATGTACAAATTAAATGTCAAGAAGAAACCAAGCAGGAGAAATCTGATCCAGTTAGAAGCCTCACAGCTCTAAATATACAGAAACTCATTGAGCACCAATGCTGCCATTATCCAGGGCAGAATTCACCTTCACTGAAGAATGTGCCAACAGTCTTTTTAAAAAATATTTAAACTAGTCCAGTTTTACTAATAACTTTATTTAAATAAGACACAGGAACTTCTATACTGAAAAAATACAAAACAGAAGCCACACATTTCTTGTGTAAAGCCATATTATATAACTTGAATACTGTTCAGCGCAGTGGCTAAAATTAAACAACTATATACAAAATTTAAACAGTTTCTGACAAGTTTCTACAGCTGGATGTAGGATACATTTGAGCTCAACTTCTGGGAAATTTACATGGCAAAGCATAAGCTTTAACACATTTGGTTCAAAACTTTAATATATGCTAAAAACAAATGACAACACAATATTTAGTTTCTCATGAGAAAATAAAAGCACATCACTATAAATATCGTACATAGATTTCATCACCAAAAAGCATATTCAGTCCATCTTTCTGAAACTGATAACGATACTATTGCATCTTTAGACAAAAGCAGAGTATACGATCAAAACATCATGTAATGCTAAACCAGATATCAGAAGTTAAATGGAGCTCATATTTATCTTACTGAACTAGTAATTTTCTCCCTTTAACCATAATCTACAAAATATAGTATTTTCATCAAGGCCTGAGATTATTATGGTTAAAGGTATCTGCTGCTGAAAAGATTGTTTTAAAAGGTTCCCCTGTGAAAATGGCAAAAGTAAACTGAGTCCTTTTCTCCATGACAGTCTCCTATAACACTGACTAAAGGAGCCAGAATGCACCTTCAGGAGAGAATATTACTGCAAACTTTGGTGGAAAGGAGAGAATTGGGTTGACAACACAACACACAGAATAGACGCATACACACACAGCATTTCGTAAAGATTAAAATGGTGTCGCTTTATCAGCTCATCCTTCTCCAAACTCCTTAAAAGAATCAAAGAAAACATCAGGAATGATCTAAGGAAACTGGAACATCCCTTTAACAGTAGGCAACTTGTTCCCAAATTCTAAAAAAACAAAACAAACAACAAACTGCCATACATTTTAGGTGGAGATGAGAGAACTCTAGGCTCTAACTCAACTGAAAGCAAAGGAATACAAATACAAACGCTTCCCTTTACTTTTGTATAAGCTCTGTGCTACAGACCAACAGTGTCTGAAAGTCAGGCTCTCCAACTAACCAGTAGGGATCTCTAGGGCTCTCTTCACACTTCCTGGAGAACTTCTGTCAACTCTGCAAGTTCAAGGCTATTCGCTTGGGGTTATGTTCTACTCCACACATTCTAAGTCTTAACAAAATTATTCATGATAGTGTTATCTGAGGCTTAAATGAGACAGCTTTAAGCTATTGCTCTTGTAAGTCAACAAGAAGTCTGCTTGCTTATGCTGCATTGGTTCTGAACACACTCGTACTCTCTACATGAATAAAACTCATTTCCCAAATGCTTGAGGAAAACAGTAACCAAAACGTCTCACTTTTTAACCAGCAAATTAGAATTTCCTAAAGTGAAGCTAAACATAAATATGTCTTTAGATACAAATAGTAGCAATTATTACCTTGATGGCCAATATAAACAAAAATCCGTCACTATTTATTCCTGCAAAACTTCACTTGCTTTGAAATCAAACCCAGCCATTTTTTTTATTTAAATTTCATCACACAATATGGAATGTTTATATACAGTCTACTACTGAAGCTTTATTTGCAACACTGTAACAGTCATTAACTGAGCAACACCTTAGCTTTTTTAAAAAAAGCCACATTTACACATGCTGAAACAGCGTGCGGCAGTTGTTCTATTGGTAACCAAATGACGGACAATGATGTCATACAGCACAGATCTGCTGTTTCCTCATGTTCTCCATGTCCAGTATTACCATCACCTAGGGCTGAATGCACTTCTTTTTCTAATGTGGAATGGAATGAAGAAAGGGAAATGCATAAAATAAGGAAAGGCAAAAGAGTGATGTTCCCTCTTTAGCTTTGCAGCTGTGAAATATTCAATATCCCAATGTGACATACATTCCAAGTTACCTGAGTTTAGACTTCAACTGAAGTACCTGAAGCTAGGCCATAGGGTGGGCACTGTGCAACTGTTGTGGCCATTTTTTTTGCATTGTATGTATTATAGAAGTTAGAAACAAACACCTGGATCAATTGTAAACATAATCCTGAAGTACAGTATTTTCCATAGGACAAAACACAGCAAGACATCTTCTACTTAGACAGGCAACTTTTTGAAATAGAGCTTATTCATACTGAAATTTTGGAACAAAACACAGGACACAGTACTAATCTGTCAGACATACTATGAAATGCATAGTCTCCATTTAAATGTGAATGACACACACATTTTGCAAGCATTACTGCTTTCCACAAAAACTGCTGAATAGGAGTGGATCCCTGCCAAGATCAGTGTTAAGAGCTATTTTATGATGCTAAGTATTTTGCTGTTGATGGTGTTCAGAAAGTTTGTCACTCCATGCAGATAGGTGTCTGAGATCTCATTCCCACACCATGGAACACGGGTGGAGGCCAGCTCCCCCCTGCTTTAGATCATCACATAGTTCTGAGTGGAGATGTGTTCTTCTGCCTGCAGATCTTGTAGGAGCTGCTGCTGCTGAGATGGCTGCTGGACAGAAGGCTCCAGGGAGTCTACTGTGCTGGTGTCATCAGAAAGAGACGTGAAGGAAACCCGGGAAGATAGCTGCTCTACGGTTAGTGTTGCCAGAGCTGAGCTCTGGCCAGAGTTAGGAGAGTTCTTGAGCATCAGGTCTGAGGCAGGTAGGAGAGGACCTAGAAGTTTTACAGGACAGAAAGCTGATCCGGTTGGGATGAAATTAACCTTGTTTTTGTCAGGACATGAAAACAGAGGGGCCGAGATAGGCTGACGAGACCTAAAACCATAAAACAAAATTAGTTTGGGATCACTACAAAGTTAATTACTTTGTGGATAAATTGAAGTTCTCTAAAACAGCTAGAATGTGAATGACAGGGATGGGTTATATGCACACAGAGGGGAAACATCTTCCATAGCACAGGTCAGCTGGGAGACTAGCCACGTATAGGGCATTGAAATGACATTTAAAGAAAAAACAAGTTTCAAAAGGGCCAAGCAAATTTTTAGAGATCTTTAGTTGTTTCCAATCACTGTGGAGGATGAAAGAAATTATACACTGTTCCTGAATATTATACATATTTGTGATAAACTTTACTGTTAAGTATAAAAAGGGATGCTATTTATCATTTATTTGGTAATAAAAAACTTATTCAACTTTTTCTGGATCTTCAGATATATCTTCAGATACACATATGGAAAAAAATGTTTTCTGTTGTCTCTCGACCAAAAGAAGAAAGTCCATGTCCCCAGCCCCATCCCACCACCATTCTCTAAACTAAGCCAACAATTAACTCCTGTGTAGCCTCTGTTCCGTTCTAGGCTGCAAGAAGAGCAGACTGCATTGGTACCTACTGGGACATACACAGTCATCTTCTGAGTATTTCTAGAAGCCCCAATTTTTCAACATGAACCCCTTTATTTCTAATTTAATTTCTGACTTCTTCATATTGAAAATTTAAAATAAAAAGGGACAGAAAACATGAATTCAAGAGTAAACATGCTAGATAAATCTATAAAGAAAACCACTGTCCCTTCGATTTGAAGAATCGGAGACCATCTATAAGATGCTGGTGCATGGACAATAACCTTGCTCCTAAATGTATTTCTGTTAGCCAGCTAAACCAACATTTTTTTCAGAAGATTTCTTAAAATTTTAAAGATTAAAAATTACTTTTCAAAAAAGAAAATGAAAGAAGAGAGAAAAACAGTATAGCGAGAATGGAAAGAGAAAGAGAGGAGAAGGAAAGAAAACAGAAGGAAAGAGAAATGGAGTTGGGAGGAAGGAAGAAAGAGGAGGGAAGGAGCAGCAGAGAGAGAAAAGGAAGGCATTTATTTCAGCAGGTGAATTCCTAAGCTTTCTGTACTAGCTTATACATGTCTAGCAATCCTCCAATCCTCATCGTAGGATCTTCTGTCTATTCAATTCTCTTTTCTTAATTTGCTTTTGAAACAAACATCAGCTGGACAGAGTAGTTGATTCATCTGTAATCAACATCTCAACAAAAAGCTTCAGATCCCAGCTGACAGAAAAGACATTACTTACGCCATTTCCTCAAAGACCTTCACTCGCTCACATCCCTCTGGGGGCTCCCGTTTGAACATGTAGCTGTTGTTTGGTTTGGGAGATGAAGCATACTTGGGTAACGGTGAGCTACTCCCACTGTCTGTAAATTTAAAGCAGTTATATTAACTAGGAGTTGAAAGAGCTTTTAAATTAAACTTGATTTCTGAACAGCCCTAGTTCGTTCACTACAAAGCCAGCCTTTTGTCACTACAAGGGTATTTCTAACAGCCTGGTGTAGTACATAAAAAAAAAAACTTAAATGTAACAGTAATCTGCCATACCACAGAATATAAAAGGATGATATTTTAGCCCTGAAAACTTCGATAAAATCATAGCTGTAATCTGAAAAAATTATTGTATATGAATGCAGTAATATGCATTAGTCATACAGAAAAATTATAGGATTTATAACAATGGAGGTGATTCTCTATATGATATCTCTGTCCAACCAATTAAATTAAATATTTTTATATGTGAATAATTTTTATCACAAAAGTTTGTAACAAATGATACATTTAAAACACCAGGAATAATAAGCTTGTAGGGCAAAACAAGTTTGCAACATGTCTTCCATCTACCCATAATAATGTTTAAAAAGATGATTTGCCCATAATTTTGCCTTTAAAGTCTTTCTTTATTTAAAAGCTGTTTCAGTACAGCTTGTATTTTAGCCACTAACGACATGAAAAATCCAAAAATATCTCTACCAAACATGTTTTCCTCATTTTTTTAACCCAAAACAAAATGGTCTATTCATGAAAAGCTATAAAACCTATGTGTGACTTCTCCTTTTCCTATCTGGCAAAAGTGTTTGGAAATTCAAGTCCACTAAGATGTGTCGTTATCTTTGTAAGATGTCAAGTTGTAAATTCAGTAACAGACCTGTTTAATATAATGATACTATTTACCTAATTTCTGACTCAATGAAAGCCAATGCTCACTGTTAAATGCTAAGTACACAATCAAGTGGTATGTATCATTTCCACATATTTTGAAAAATGGGATTAACAGTAAATTACAGGACTTGCTTTAGTTTATGATATAGAAAACTGTCCAGCACTCAGAAACAGAGTAACAAGGTACATAATGCATGCTTAGAAATATGCACACTAACATTTTATTTTGCGAATGTTTCAAAAGTCAGTCTTAGGAATGCAGATCTATGTTTACATTTGAAAGTGGCTGTCTCCCTGGTTGGCAATTACTTTGAAACAGCAAGACTATACATTTCTAAAAAAAACTACAAAAGCACATAGTTTATTACTATTGAACATATTCTTACAGAATATGCATAGAATAACTTCTTAGAAGAAATTTAATCATAGAATGACATTTAGGGTTTTTTTTATAAACTATTCAGACTTAATGATTTTCTTAGACTCAACATTTACACATTTCTTACTTAGACACAGAAGAAGAGAGGGTGAAAAAGACCTCCTGGTAGGTTGATGTAGTGGACTCAGAAGCCTGAGTCTTAGTGCTGTCTGTGAGTAAAGTTCATCTATTAATACTGGTCAACTACTAAGCTGGTGTGAATAAGGCCTTAGACTACCCTCTCAACTTCAATCTCACTTTACTATTCAAATAACACATGAGGTCAAGAATACAAGCAGGTGAACATGGATGGCATGAAATGCCCCATGGAAATTTACTGATCGGCATAGCACAGCCCACCAGTAAGTGGCATCTACTAAAGCAATGAATGACTTTGATATCTTTGACAAGTCTTTCATGCCATTAGTTAGGGTGTGACTACATAGCAACCAATGGTCCACCCTATTATCATGGAAGAAATACCATGTTGGCCACAATTACATAATCAAGCCTATTACACAATTTCTCTTTATAAGCACTTACTATAATTTCAAAAAAAAATGTTGAAACTAGTCATGAACTAGATAACCTGAAAATGGATACATTTTTTTCTGCCAGCAATTTAAAATAATTATTTGTCTTTAAGGTTTTATTTTTCTTTTAATTTCAGAGGTAGTAAGTGGGCTTTTGTTTTAACTTATCCACTTAAACATCCTTATTCTTTTTTGGAGGGAGGATTAATGCTAAAAACAAAAACAAATGTGTTCAATGATTTAAATCCTTTTGCTTTGTCAATAAAAACCATCTGGCTATAAGGGAGTATTTAAATCTTATATTTAGTAATCTGAAAAGACAGTGTAAAAGAACTACAAACAAATATTTGGGAAATCTGGACTATTTCTATCAAGTTATCAAATAATTTGATTGCTTATCTTCTTGTGATAGATCCTATTTATGCACACACTATACTAATATCAAATTCAAGTAACTTCCCAAATATTTTCAGGCAAATTAAGACTTGGCAAAGTTTCAAATTATTAAAATTTAGAATTAAATATAGAAAAAATATTCATTAAACCATGTGTGTTTATAACTAATTATTATCTTTCAGAAATGACATTTAGTATTTTATATACTATACTCTATGACCCACAATCCCAGAATAGATGTAATTTGCATATATGACTACTGAGTCATGTATGTAAATAGGTACATAAATTCTTTTTTGTTTTGTTTTGTTTTTTGTTGCTTGGTTTTGGAGGGTGGGATAAATACAGGTATGTATATTCTTTGTTATGGGTTCTACTGTAGCCTTAAGATGCATATATATTTTGTCCCTATTAGATAATCAAATAAATTAAGTTTTAAGCAAACAATAATATATTATAGTGCATTGTTTTGTGAGGTGCTAGGAGTTGAATGTGGTATCACACACATACTAGATAAGTGTTCTACCACTGAGAATATTCCTAGTCCAGGTGGTGATTCTTAACCCTAGTTTACAATAGACTCAGTAGAAGCATTTTTAAATTCCAAAGTTCACATCTCATCTCTCAAAGGAGCCTGGCTTTTCTTTTTTTATTTTCCCCTTTGAAAATGCTTCCAAGCTTATCTGAAATAAAGGCAAATCTGAGAAATGAGTGTTAAGAGAGTTAAGAATTCTAGTCTGCAATCAAAATACTTGACTTCTACCTGTGCCTACTTAACATAACCCCCATAGTATTGGTTCATCTCTGGCTTTTGATCCATAAAACAGGAATAACTATTGAGGCACAGCTATTTTAAAATATAATGTAAAAGGACTAAGGCGTAACTAAAATACAGAAAGCTCTCAAGAACACTGGCAATAACAAATTCCTAACCTGCAAATTTTAAGCAAGTAAACCATTTGAAACTATTTCACTATTCAATCTCTCTCAGGCAGAAAAGGATAGAGTAAATGTTTTAAGTAGATTGACCCACATTAATGCTATTTAGTTACATAAAGATAACATCCTATTTCTTGCAAGAAAGCAAGGTTATCTTTGGTATGAATCACACACACACACACACACACACACACACACACACACACACACACACATTCCAAGTACACCTGAGTGCATGTGTCCAAGGACACCAGAGGAAAACCTGAGGTTGTGTGTGGAGCCAGAGTAGATGAGCTGGACAGTGATGCTCAAGGACCTACCAAGCTGTCTCTACCTCCCCAGTGCTAAGATGACAAACATACATGACTGTGCTAGGGTTTCTTCTGTTTTGTTTTGCTTGTTCTTTATGGGTTCTGGGATCAAACTCAGGTGCTCATGTTTGCATGGCAAGTGCTTTATAGACTATACTAATAATCTTTGGAATATCAGATTCTCCAGGAATGCAACTTTGGCAGCTAATGACAACAAAGACTTGATTGGGAGATCTAATCTAACATCTTGAAATTAAAACTAATGCCTAAACCATTGAGATCCTTCAGATTACTTTGAAAAAGAAATTATTTTGAGGATGTATCTAGCAGTAACTAACCAAAAATACAAATACAATTCGTATTCTTTCCCAAGTAGGTAGTTCACTGGGAAAATGAATATAGTATGTTGAACACTATATTCAATGATATATTAAGAATATAATACAACAGCATAAAAGTTAGCCTAGTGAGTTATGTTAGAAATATGACTGACTAAAATAAAATGGATCTATACAGAATTACTAATTTGGTGTTAAAATTACTTATTTTGCTCAGGAAATTAAGTTAGCAACTAGAATATGGATGATGGACAAAGGAGATTAGGGAAACCATACAATTATGTACCATTTTTGGCAATTAGCCTTAAGAAACGGGTAATATAATCAATTGTATCAAAGGGTCCACACCTTCTTGTAACTCTAAACTGGGAAGGAGAGCTTACAAACAACCCCTTTGAGAAAACCATTAAATTTCAATAGCACATACACTTTAGTTGGGATGAATATATAAATTACTCGTGTGTGTATTTATATATATATATATGATTATTTCACAAAAGGAGAAAAATATGACTTCACTACCTTTTTGCTACTTATATTTTTGAACTTTACTTCAGGTCTGATTATCATGTTTTGAACAAGAAATCTAACAACCATTGTAAATGTTTGTCTCACTAGTTAAATGCTTCTCATATGTAGGTACAGTACTTTAAACGCTGATCACTTATTCTTTGGGTATACCCCAAAAGGATATGCATTTATATATTCAACTATAGATGGCTCTTGTTTTGTGTACTCACAATAAGTAGACTGCCTTTACTACAACATAACCCTAACAAGATTCAGTTCCTGACATGCCACTCGAAAACAGTAGTTGAAGATGAACACAAATCCCATGATTGAATATAGTCTTCAAATCAATCTATGGACTAAAATCATACTTTTATTAATTTAAATCTTAATAGTGAAACTAAGCATAAATCATAGATTAAAAATATTTTGTATCTTGAAAATTAATTTGAGAATTTGGGGAAATTTTTGCAATATAACCTTCATTTTTACAGCCTCAGGTTTTAAAAATGATTTTTAAAAAATCCAGGAGAATCAATTTGCAAAAACTCAAATGTTCATATTTTAAACTAGCTTGTTTGTGTGTATATGAAGGATGCTCAAACTCATACTAAAAATGTCAATACAACTTTAAATGTTCATTTCACCATTTACTTTGTGTGAAACAGAAGATTAAGCAATATACTGTTAATATCTTGATGAAACCTTTGACAATAAACTCCAATTCTCTTTTTTAAAAAAATTCTCACTAAATGAAATGACACAAACATCATTAGGCAGAAACCCACATGGAAACTTTACCTTCACATTAGGCTGACCTCACAGCCCTTCCTCTCCACCATTCAGAACTTTTCTAACGTTGGCAATCATTTCCCACATCCCCACACTGGAACTTGGCTATCTCACTCATCTCCTTATATCCCTTTGTCTAAAATACATAATCAGCCACCAAAACCAT
This sequence comes from Bramus lutescens, assembly GCA_001685075.1. Classification (NCBI taxonomy): domain Eukaryota; kingdom Metazoa; phylum Chordata; class Mammalia; order Rodentia; family Cricetidae; genus Bramus; species Bramus lutescens. The sequence goes on along the minus strand of LOEQ01006959.1, from coordinate 130,114 downwards.
CTGCGAACATACACGAAGAATGTACTGGAAAGCTTTTTCAGTTACTTCCTATCATTAAAACAAGTAAACTTTATTAACTTATTTGTGGAATAAATAATAACATTTAAGGATACAGATTAAAAATAGCTAAAAGTGTGTGATACAAGTTTGAAAAGCGAAGGGTTAGACAATTAAACCGCATACTTGCTTGGCCTTCTGGACTGTAGTACCTCCATCTGAGCTATGGTTCTTCAAAATTAAGCTGGTCATGTCCTCTATGTGACATGCCCACAAGATTCTTCCTGGCAATATCATTAAGACTTTTTGTAATATCTAGATTTTCTATCTCTCACTTCTTATTTTCTCCTCTCCGTCACTCACACATATCCAATTTCTTACAGTTCTCTACACATCTGGCCCTTGCAGAGATGGATGTTACATGAAGCCCATTCTTTCTGCAAAGGCCGTAAGATGCAGTGTGAAATCTCTCTAAAGGATCATTATTGGTATCTAGACCATTAAGAAGTTAGGAAAATTACCAATTTCTATATGTCTCAAATTAGGTAGCCTGTAATAACAAGCCCACATAATCATAGGAATATGGCATATAGTAAATAACAAAAGTATAATCACCTGACCACATTTAATCATAACAATCTTATGAGGAAACTGAGATACCTAGAGGTTGAGTAACTTGTTCATGGACCCATAATTAGTACATGGCAAGGCAAGGTTCCAATTGGTTACCCCAAAGTCAGAGTTCATTACCTAAGCTTTCTGCTTCACTAAATTTTGATCTACTCAAATTCTGTGTTTTCATTAGACATAAGAGGAGGTTACAAAATGATCAATCAAATTCCTTCCTAACACTCTGCTTTTCCACTGAAAGGATTACAGCTCAGGCAACCATTGTTGGGTCGGCCTTCTGCAAGGAGATGGAATAAACAGCAACCCTGTAGGAGCCCATCCTTCTCAGAGGATGACAAAAGATGATATGGAAACACCTGACAGATTCATTTTTTTCTCTACCCCTATTGATAGCCTATAATTTTTTCTTCAGTTGTGATTAAAATTTACCAATTATCAACAGAGTATTTAATATAAGGGAAAGATGACACATGTCTTAGAAAAGCTACTACCTTTAATTTCATTAATAAATGTGGATTTTATGGCTTCCCAATCCCTTCACCAAAGCGCCTATGACTAAGTTTGTCTATTTTTTTTCTCCTCTAAAAGTTCCACACTCTTAGCTGGGTGGTGGTGGTGCACAAGCAAGTGGATCTCTGTGAGTTTGAGGCCAGCCTAGTCTACAAGAGCTAGTTCCAGGAGAGACTCCAAAGCTACAGGGAAACCCTGTCTCAAAAAAACCAAATAAATAAATAAATAATAAAAAATTAAACAGTATTCACACCCTATGAACATTTAAAGAAGCACAACATATAATTTAATAACTCAAAGAAAATGACACCAGTATTTTCAACATAGTAATAAAGATACTTGTTTTTAATATGGACATATTATAAAGAAAGTTAGTATACGAAGATTTTAGAAAATCCCTATTAGTTAACACCTTACCTGGCAGGTATGAGTGAATTTGGTAAGAACAACACAATGAACAAGACTAGGTTACCCATTGTTGCTTAAACTTACATGTTAGTAAACAGGTAACAAGACGAAATAAAATACATATGTAGGAATGTTCAAAACTTTCATTTGCTTATATTCTAGACTGAACTATACAATTGAGTTATACTTACTAAGTAGTTTTGAATTATGAGTAAGATAACTATTTATAGTGGTTACATTATCTGCTACTGGTATGATTGTAAAAATTGTATAAAGGTGAGAATATGGCAATTTCAGGTTCTTATTATATGCTTCCAAACATTGTTAATGTGTGCAATGTTTCATGTGATCTTGAAAAAGAAGACTGGGGCAAAGACCTTAGTGACATAATTCTACAATAGGGCACTTTTGACTTGTCATATAAAGTCCTATGTTGAAATAGTATTTTCAATCTATGCATTTACCATTAAGAATTTCTTTTAAAACAACAGGACAGTTTAACATGCAATATAAAGTCTTTTGTAGAAAGTGTTTTAAACTTTAGTTTTACCACTAAGAAGTTCCTCCAAAGCAAAAAAAACCTTTTGATCAAACAGATTTGTTTTCAATGAATTTAAAGATAAGGTGGTTAAAACACATATTCAACATTTGTTTTCATACTATCAACCACAAAAGTCATAAATTTGAGTAGATTATTAGGCTATGTGAGAAGGAAGAGAGCTAAGGCAAAGGTGTGAAAGACAAAAAGTGAAGGAGAACCCTAGAGAGTAATACAAATATGGTTAAATAAGAAATATAAATAAGAAAGTGACCAAACATGTTATTTTAACAGACTGCTTAGTATCAGCTCTAGACCCTAAAGAGACAAGCTAACATTTTTTATTTGTTTTCTGGAGAAGGATTTCTTACACTTAAAACTCACAGTTTAGTAATATTAATATTTGGGTCAAATTACAATGTGAATTAAATGAGCTTATATACCCTAGCTTAGGAAACTCCACCCACATAGTGTATTTCTTTCAAGAAAATATAGCTTCAACTACAAGTAATCAACTTATGGACTCTTGGAAAATAACTCTTAGTAGCTGGCCTCAACAAAATGGTTCCATTTATTTCATAATTATAACAATTACTGTTTCTATAATATCTTGCAAAATTGCAGAACTTTCTAAAAACTGCCAAAGTAACTTGTGCCAAAGATTCATGACAAACAGCAGACTGAAGTCTAGGTTTTATGGTTTGCGCAGCATTAGTCTGGCTACCATCAAGGAACATTGGCAGAGCTGCTAAAAAGCTAATATTTTGACGCTGCCATCTGTACTATATATTTTTTCCCTTGCAACTTGGACATGATGATGTAGAAGGACTTGGGCCAATTCTTTGGCTATATTTTGATAATGTTAATATAAGAGATGTCAAGATGAGAGTTTGTACTCTGAATTTGAAGCTTAGGAATTATTTCTCTATTATATTAGCTAGCCTTGTAACTCTACATATGTGGCCAGGCTGTTTTCAGTCTTGAGGTTACTGGAAAAAAACCCTAACAAAATAACAACTCAACCCAAACAAACAAACAAACAAGAAACAAACTCATATGAAAATCTCCACCTGAAATAAGTTCTTAAACAACTGTCGTTTTTTCAACACAGTGGTTTTTGTTCTGGCATTGTAACTGATACAGTCAAAGAAAAAAATGTGCTATCTGTAACAAATTCTTCAGTTGAAAATTATAAATGATTCATGGGGAGCAGATATAAATAGGGAGAGATAACATTAGGAAAGTCAAAAACTGGGTAAATACATAACAGATGAATGTTAAAAATAATCAGCCCACCAGCACACCTTTCAGTAGAACATATATATTCACTGCATCTGATTATTTCGCTTCCTGCATCATTTCTCTTACGTCTCCTAGGAATGACCTGAGATATTTTACCAAAAAAGAAAATCTTCGAACTACAAAGTACGCAGGTACACAAAACAGATTCTAGGTGATTAGAAAATTACAGTACTTATTTTTCTGTTTTCATAATTGATAAAACTAGCAAGAATTATTTAGCTTCTACTTTTGTCTTTACTGGAAATAAAAACAACCATACACAGTGTAGAATAAAAACATTAATTATCAGGCAAAATTAATATTAAAAAATACAAACCACTTAAAAACTCTGTATTTTGACAGAGAAGTCACAGGTCAAAGACTCTATATAGTGGGAATAATTCAATGTACAAGTTCCACAACTGATAAACCACTTTCTTTTTCCTTTAAATATTCTAAACATTGTTTAAAATGCTAAATATTGGCAAGAGTAGGCCTGAGGCAGCGAACTCCACAGAGACAGGCCTGAGGCAGTGAACTCCACAGGAGCAGGACTGAGCCAGTGACCTAGGCTGAGGTGGGCCTGAGACAGAGAACTCTTCTGGAGCAGGTACAGGGGAGCAACTGCTGAGCAAGTGGGCCAGAGCCAGAGACCGCTGTGATTCCAGGCATGAATCTTGGACTTTGAAGAGAATAGGCCTGAGCCAGGACCTATGCAGGTCTGGGCGTGAGTCTGGGACCTCTGAGGGAGTAGGCCTGAGCCAGGACCTCTGAAGATTTGGGCGCTGGTCTGGGACCTCTGAGGGAGTAGGCAGAAACCAGAAACCTCTGTGGATCTGGCCATGAGTCTGGGACCTCTGAGGGAGTAGGCCTGAGCCAAGTCCTCTGCGGGTCCAGGCGCACCAGAGTCTGAAACTTCTGAGAGAGAAGATCAGAGCCAGAGACCTTTCTTTAGGACCAATCCCAAGCCAGGAATCTACTCAGGAGCACATCCAGACCAAAGACATTTACAGAAACAGGTCTGAGCTGACAACCTAGACAACAGCAGGCCTAAGACAGCAAACTCTATGGGAGCTGAGCAAACCTGGGAGCACTGAGTGACCTCTAGGAACAAGGAGTGACCAATGGGGTAACCAGAACCATGGTACTGACTGTACCAGAAGGAACAACCATCTGAGCCTTGGACTCACTGGCACCTGGAAGATTAATCACCAGAGGCACAGACAGCCCCAACTACACCAATTAGAGGAAAAGATGAGTAGATAAGGTAAGAACACATGCAACACCACAAAGAACAATACAACCCCAGTAAAATCTAGAGACCCTAAAACAGCAAGACTTAAACAACTAAATATAGATTAAGCAGAAGAAAATGACCTAAAAAATAACTTCAGAAGAATGTTTGAGACTCTTAAAGAGGAAATGAGAAATTCCCTCAAAGAAATGGANAGATTAATCACCAGAGGCACAGACAGCCCCAACTACACCAATTAGAGGAAAAGATGAGTAGATAAGGTAAGAACACATGCAACACCACAAAGAACAATACAACCCCAGTAAAATCTAGAGACCCTAAAACAGCAAGACTTAAACAACTAAATATAGATTAAGCAGAAGAAAATGACCTAAAAAATAACTTCAGAAGAATGTTTGAGACTCTTAAAGAGGAAATGAGAAATTCCCTCAAAGAAATGGAAGAAAAGACAAACAAAAAATTGGAAGACATCAGCAAATCCCTTAAAGAAAACCAATAAAAAGCAACCAAACATACAAAAGAAACTATTCAAAACTTGAAAACTCACAGACAATAAACTCAGGTGAAGGGAATTATAGAAACAGAAATTATGAGAAAACCATCAGGAACCACAAATGCAAGCATAAACAGCAGAATACAAGAGATGGAAGAGAGAATCCCAAGCGCTGAAGATACAATAGAGGAAATAGACTCATCAGTCAAAGCCAACATTAAATCTAACAAAAGTTTAACACAAAATATCCATGAAATATGGAACACCATGAAAAGACCAAACCTAAGAATAATAGATATAGAAGAAGTTCAACTCAAAAGCACAAAAATATATTTAACGAAATCATAGAAAAAAAAAACTTTCCCAACCTAAAGACAGATATGCCTATGAAGACATAAGTAGCTTAAAGAACAACAAATAGATTGGATCAAAAGAAAACAAAGTCCCCTCACCACATAATAATCAAAGCAATAAACATATAGAATAAAGAAAGAATATTAAGAGCTACAAAGAAAAAAGGACAAGTAATATATAAAGGCAGACATATCAGAATTACACCTGACTTCTCATTGGAGACAATTAAAGCCAGGAGGTCATGGTCAAGCATTATGCAGTCATTAGTAGACCACGGATGCCAGTCCAGACTACTATAACCAGCAAAACTTTCAATCACCATAAAAGGACTAAACAAGATTTTCCAAGACAAAACTAGATTTAACCAATACCTAGCCACAAATCCAGCCCTACACAAAGCACTAGAAAGAAAACTCCAACCCAAGGAAGTTGGTTAAATCAACAAAAACTCAGGCAATTGATGATTTTAATAGCAGCAAATCCAAAAGAAGGGAAAAACACAGAAATTAACATCACTAACAACGAAAACTAAATTAATAGGAGATAGCAATCACTGGTCATTAATATCCCTTAATATAAATGGACTCAACTCACCTATAAAAAGACACAATCTAACAGATCGGTTATGAAAACAATCCTTCTGCTGCATACAAGAAACATGCTTCAACCTCATAGACAGACATAGCCTCAGAGTAAAGGGTTGAGAAAAAAATTTCCAGTCAAATGGATCTAAGAAAGAAGCGGGTGTAGCTATCCTAATATCTAACAAAATAGACCTCAAACTAAAATCAATCAAAAGAGACAAAGAAGGACATTTCA
>LOEQ01006959.1:82784-110656 GCA_001685075.1 Bramus lutescens | reverse complement strand
TCTTTGGGGCTTGCCGGCTGTGGGGTACTGGGCGGGACAGAAATCCCAACAAGCCTGCCCTCGTGTTACATATGTGCCTCGTATTTCATTAACAAATGAATAAACACACTGAATCTTTAGCTCTGTCATAATTTTCCATTTTATTATTATCAAGTGTTTAGTTGTTTTATGGTTTTCATAATAAAATATTATACCTATCATGATTTATTTCTATGTATATTATAAGACAGTTTTAATATTGCCTCTATATTAATTCAGTTGACCTCACATTTCTTCATGAATTCTCTATTTGATTCAAATTATCTGGTAATTCTTATACAAAGTTTGTTTTAATGCAATTTTATAGTAATTTTGGCATTTTTTAAAATTATTTTATTGGTGTTCTAGCCTGTATGTATATCTGTGTCAGGGTGCTGGATCCTGGAGTTACAGACAGTTGTAAGCTGCCATATGGGTGCTTTGAACTGAACCCGGGTCCTCTGGAAGAGCAATCAGTGCTCTTAACCACTGAGCCATCTTGCCAGCCCTGCAATCAGTGCTCTTAACCACTGAGCCATCTTGCCAGCCCTGCAATTTTGGTATCTAATAGAAAAAGCTTTTTCAAATTTTTTTCTGTATGACGAGTGTGTTTATATGACCTTTGAACACAACTCCTTAAATAATAAAAGAAGTTTTCAAATTTTCTTTCTGAGCAATGGATATATTTACAGTATATTCTTTGAAAACAATTTGTTAAATAAAAAACTATTTAAAGTGTCAACTGGAACTCAGACACAATTTATGAACTAATTTAGAATAAATTGTTATTTTAAAACTATCTTCTCATCAACTATGGGTTAAAACAATTTTCTCTACTTTTCATTTTATAGCCTCAATAAACATGTATAACTTGCATATTTCTTTTGATTCAAATTAGTGGGATTTTATAGTTTTTACATTAACACACTATAAGACTATTGAGTTTTTATGTTTATACTTTTAATTATCTCACTAAACTTCAGTTATCTTTTTATCATTCAAAATTCTAATCATAAGCATAATTAGAATATTGCTGTGAGTATATATGTATATCAGCAAGTGTAAGTTATCAAAATTTGTCAATTTTTAATTTATTCTAGTTAGATATTTTTCTTATTAAGAGTACTTTAAAGCATTCTAAACTAGACTTCATACTTCATTGACAAATGTTTATATAACAAAAGTAAGTAGTTTCTATGAATAACCGGACACCAAAAAATTAGAAGCAAGTTTAATCATCTTAGTCTTTTTTTAAGAACTTAATTGAGATAATAAGATAATACGACAGTGCTTGAGAAAAAACCTAGCAAATATATTAATTCTAGAAGATTAAGAAGAAAAAGGAAAGCACACACAACTCCCACTTTGGATGTCTAGAGCATACCAGTTTGCTGTATAATACTGATCAAGTATGATCAAGGTACAACATATCCCCCATTTTAAACACGCAGTTAGTTGAGTTTTGCTAATCCAACTACTGGTATAGTCACATTTGGAGTCTTCCGTTACTAAAAAAAAATTCTTTGGGGCCTCTTTGCATTCAGTTCCTACTCCTAATACTTAGTTTATATAATTACACCTTGGGAATTTAATGCAACAAATCATACATTACACAGCTTTTACTCATACCTTCCCTCACTTAGCAAAATGGTTTTGAAATTCAATTCTGCTGTCATATTTATTAGCTACTTTCCATTATACTATTGAATACCATTACACTGTACAGTTATGTAAAGTATCTGTCTAATCATCAGTGAGAGAATATTTGTTTTCATTTCATTATCATGAATAGTGCTTCCTCAAGCACTCATGCAGATATGTTTTAATTTCTAATGGCTACTTGAAGGGAGAAATAATGGAGATAATGGTCAGTATATGTTTGCCAAGTGGTTATATTCCTGTGTTCTAACAGCAATGCACAGCTGCTCTTTTGCTTTACATTCTCATTACCACTTGGTATTGTTAGTATTTTCCATATTAATGTTCTCATAATTAGTTTTAATAGTCTAGCTAATTCACTCTTATTTTCTAAATATACAATATTATATAAAATTAGTGATGCCTTTCTTAGTCCCTTATGTAGCATGCCAATAAATGTAGACCTTTGTGATGATCTTTATCTTGATATTAATCAAGGATCTGATCTTCAGAGACATACAATTAATAACAATAGGAAGTTTTGCTATTTTCAGTTTAATAAAAACTTTAATAACCACAAAAGGATATTATATCAAGTGTTATCAATTTTATCTATATCAAGAAAATCTATTGCATTTTCTATGTTTTGACTTTCTGAGGTAGTAAGTTATATTATTATGTCCTAATGCTGAATTATTCCTATCAATGCACTACTTGGTCACGATATCAGATTTAATTTATAAAGATTCATCACTTGGGGGAAAAATAAAAACTCTAGTTTTAAATTTCTTCATACGAAATAAAATGCAAACTGCCTGGAATACAAAATAGACAGTTTAAGGTGCTACTAGAAGGATTATTGTTCAGCAAGCACATTACCTGTGATTTCATTTCAGTTCAAGGAAATATCATTCGTAGGCCACTATACTCTGTTATGTGTTACAAAAATAGTAATTCAGTAAAGATAAAACTTTGGTTATGGTATAGGTTTCCCCTTAGTAATGCATTAAGAGGAACAATTAGCCTACCTGAGTATGACTGATTGTTATGTGGTTGCCATGGAGAGGTGACTGCCGATCTTTCTCTTTACTGTGCCGATTACTTTGCTTGCTGCGTTGTAGCTGCTGCCTCAGTTTGGCAATCTGCTTTGGGGGATAGAAGAGAGAGCAAAAGTGAACACCAGTGCTGTTTTTTCCTTCATTTTTTTTCTCAAAAGATTGAATAGAAGATAATGTTTTAGCACAATGATTTATTCTTCAAGTTGTTAAGACTAAGATGATTGAAAATGAGAAATAAATATACAACACAAATGCTTAATTTCTGCAGTTTTATTTGGTGGGGTGGCTGATAAGCGGGTAGACTAAATTTTGTCAGATTGCTTCAGATTTTACCTTCATAATGCTGGAAATCTCTTAAAAAAGTAACTTTGGTAAAAAAAAATATTTCAGATAGCTACTGCTGAACTTGTCAAACCTGAAACTTACTTTTTATTTCTGTTTTTCCTTTTAGACAAGAGCTTACTGTGAACATCTCAAACTCAGAGGCCTGCCTGCCTGCCTTCTGAGTTTGAGATTAAAGGCATGCATCACTATATCTTAAATAGAGGCTGCATTAATTTCTATATTGCTATCTTTCATAAAAAATCAAGCTTATCTATTACTAAATATTCTAAATTATACATCACAATGGTGGTAAAGGCAACCATATATTTAGTACCTTATTAGTATTTAATATTTTCATTTGCATTTACTCATTGTGCATAAGGTTTCATAAGGACATTTTTATGTATTTAATCTTACTTTGGACATATTAAATTTACATTTGAATATATTCTCCTAAGTAAATCACATTCCAGATTTAATTACAAAGTCTTTACAGTAATATCATCTACAAATTACTAAACTGCTAACATACTTTTTAGGTTATGCATAATGTACTTTAAAACTTCCCAAGCATTTTTAAAAGGCTACGAATATTGTTCAAATGTGTGGATAAGAATACTGGTCAATTGTATCCCTAAATTACTGCGGTGTTGTAAAATTGGTCCTTAGTGCAGTTCTGTTGGTAGTAGTAGTATACGCTGTATACTGAAGAGATGGCCCAGAATGAACACCTGCAACAAAGTTCTGGTCTCAGGAACCAAATAGTGATTCACAACTATCTGTAATATCAGGTTCAGGGAATCCAATGCTTTATTCTGGCTCCATGGGCACCAGGCACACACATGGTGCCCATACATAAATAACACGCATATGAAACATGTGTGCACATAAAATTGAAGTATATGTTTAAAAAGAAATAGTAGAAAGTGTTTAAGCAGAGCTTAGTGGGAGCTGATACGGAACCTTTCTTTAAAAGATGGGGGCCATGGAATATGACTGCACCACAGGGGTGCTAGCCTACACTTAAAAAAATTATGTGCTTTTTATGGGATCCTAATTCTTATGAAGACTCTTCTTTTCTCATGCAATTTCTTTCCTGCACACCCTCCTACTTGGTATTTGATCTTCCATGATATGACTCACCAAAGGCCAAACAAGATGGAGCTGTCTATTCTTAAGACTTTTGACCTTCTCATCTTTATGAGATTTATGAATCAAAATTTTTGTTTCATAAATTACCCAGCATCTAATGAGTAATCTTTAACAAAAGAATCACTAACAGATTGGGAGATGTCATTAATACTAATATTACTTTTGTCAGAGAAGATGGCAACATTAATCAATAATTATTCCTTGAAAATCTAGAATAAGTTTAGTTTTATGCTAGCTACTAGATAAAATATAAGTACAAAGTGAAGTGGAAAATGCACTAATTTTTCTCAAGTATATAGTAAAAATACAATGTCCTATGAAATTATATAAATATGTACTGAAATGACAGGCATCAGAAAGTATAAGATAATTACTATTAGAACCTATACAAGCTCAAATTAAAAATATATTCCTTATTGGGGAAATTTTTACGTGTGGTAAATAATAGGGAAACAATACAACCACCAAAATGGGGATAACTGAAGTCCTTTCTATCAAGATTTTATGTTTTCACTTTTGTGACTTATGGATCTCTCATACAATATCCTTGCAAAAGATGTACAAGTAAGCTTGTGGTAATGTTTTTGTTTCTCACTCTAGTTTGAAATGACTTAATTTTCTTCTAGAGAGCATAATTTTCATGAGAAAAATATCAAAATTAGTAAGTAAATCAAGACAAATTATTCACTGTAATAAAAAGTAAATAAGATCTCAAACTGTACAAGAGATTTTATTATCATATAAGTATAAAATTTAGTGTTTTCTGAATATTAACAATGTTTTAGTGTTGTCTAAAAACTGAAAGTGCTTATACAAAATAGTTTGGTATGCCTGCAAATTAAAGTAATTTGTAATTATCCATTTACAAAAATAAATCTTTAAAGCCTACTAATCTTAATTAATCATTTATGGCCTCTGACACATTAAAATAAACCAGAAACATTTTGTTCTATGTGGATTTTAACCCTAGAAAAAAAGCTTAATTAAACAATATAGATTTATAGCTTCCCAAACTGCTATTTTCTTATAATACTGTTCTTGTTTACAGTCAGTAGGCATTCAAATAAAAGGAAAACCTATCTTTCCAAACATATGTACTTAAAACACTGCAAATTCCATTTTAGACATAGGTGAAATGATAGCGAAACTGCTGTTCTATAAAGTCCTCCTCTATTTCAAAATTCAGGAGGCTCTTATATTCATTTTTCCTATAACGACAAGAGTTGCATACTTACATAACGTAGAAACAGAAAACACTCTAGCATCATACAGGTTTTGTTCAAAATGTCCTTTCCTTTCCCTTTGATGGGAAAGAGCCTCCAGTGTATCTGGAGACACCTCTTTTCTCTAACCCCATTACCCATGGAAAGCAAACAAAGGTGTCCCTTGGAGGAAAGGCAAAAGAAGTTTTCTATCTGCTCCCAGTGTTCATTCGTAGTGTTTAACTTCTCCTTAACGCAGCCTTTTAATACCCATATCCCACTGCATCATATAAAAGAAACAGTCTTCTCTTCAGCAGGTCATCTACCTGGGTTATGGTGATGAAGTGCCCAATACAACCTTCTATTCGAAATAGAAACAGTAGCTATGCAATGCATGAATTTTTAAAAACTAGATGGTTATTTTTTTCCTATAAAAATTCATTTTCTACTTTGGGCCTTAAGAAAAACCAGACAGAGAAACTTTCTCAAAATCTGAAAGGCTTCTTATACTAGTATACCAAGCCCGATGTTCAAAAACATCAGGAATATGCAATCTTGGGTCACTAATTAAAGATAATGAGACAGAGAACTATAAAAATCTTCAAAACAATGGGTGAGCAGTTTTGTATCAGGGACTAGAAAGCGTTTTATTTCTCAGAATTAATTCAAATCCATAGTAGCTGTGTGAAATGAAAATTCCCAATGAAAAAATCCTAATTCAAAAGGTAGTAGTGAGATGGGATTCAGGGTCTTGGGACTTTTAGAAGAGAAGGAATAAAAAAGAGAGCTAATCCAAAAATCAGGAAAATTATATAGATTTTCATCAGCAAGAAGTTTGTTGCCAGCGATTCCTTGCTCACAGGTATACACTGCACCAAGATGAAAGCACAATCATCAGAGGGCTCTGAGAACTCCATGGTTCTTATTTCTCAAGTTCAAACAACCTGGGAAGTATGTATGTCATTGCTATACTAAAATTTCTCAATAGTATCTGCTACAAAAGACTTTACCCATAACGGTCAGAGTCTAACCCATCCTTTTAGCATGCTATCAGAATTGATATTCCATAGTAAAACTGGGACTTGAATATCTAACACCAACTTGGTGACTTGATTTCTACCCATGGGACCTATATACTGAAGGAAAGGACTAACTCTTGCAAGTTGTCCTTTGAGCTTCAATAGCCTGTGACGGTATGCACATACACACATGTAGACAGTCATGCGTGTGCATGCACAGATGCAGGTGCACACATGTGAGCGTGCATCTATACCAATAAATATATAATACATTAAAATTTAAAGGCAATGATAACTGTAAGAAAGTAAAAAGGCAAATTATACCCTAGGAAGACACAGAACATATATTCAGCAAGTGTAAAAAAATTGAAAGCAAAGACTCAATGAAGCAAATGAACAAAGATAAGATATCCAAATGGCCACTGTGCGCAGAAGAGATATTCAACATTATCCTCTTCAGAAAAACATAAATTAACAACAAACAAAATAGTAAACACCAAATTCTGGCAAAGTTATAAAACAACTGTAACTCTCAGTGTACTGAGATGGAGATTAGGAGTGTCTTTTATTTTAACATGATAGACTTGACTGGAGATTTTCTTCTGCAAGAACTACTTATGTCCTTAACATCAAGTGTGAAGATAATAGCTCAACAGTAGGAAGCAATGACAAAAATATTAAGATGTGGTATATTGTTTTATAGAAGAAGAAAATGGCAGTTCAAAGCTAACATTATGTTCTAACAGCCTAATGGAAAGCAGTGTTAATGAAGAGGAATCTTGATACTACATTAGAACTGGAAGCCATGGTTCCCAGAATTGAGCTATCAGGAAAAAAAGACCTCTATATAGCCACAAAATTCATTTTTGTTAATGACATTTGGAACATGCAACACACTAGAACAAACCTTTTTTGTGTAAAGAAACATTGTTATATTGTGAATTTCTTTTGTCAAATGTAGGTGACAAAATTTTAAACATTTAGCTACGCTGAAATGTTCTAATGGTGCATACCCTGACTGGTAGCACATACTCTCTAACCATTGTTCAGAGTACCTTGTAGGCCATTTTGATGACTGTGTCAACCACTAATAAAAATTATCATTAAATCTAATAACTGCTTACTGAGCAACAAAGCACCATAGAAGCTATTGTGGTGCTTGTTAAGATAGTAACTGTTGCATTTTATTTTCAACAAAAGAATATGAGATACATACTATTATTATTGCCACTTCAAGGTATGGACATGGGGTAAAAAAGTTTTTAAAGCATAACACATTTGCATTAAGTGATGAATATCAAATTTGAAACAACAAACAGAATTCTGCAGGCCACTCTCTTAATCCATTATAGTTAAAATCTAGAACATCTTCTCAAAGGTCTATAGGTGTTCCTATGGCTTTTACTCAGTTTATGGCACTACTCAAAGGTTGTGGAAGCTTTAAGAGTTAATCCTCATGGGAAAAGGTGAGGTCACTGGGTGTGTGCTGCAAGGATAAAGATACCCAAATCTTCCCTGTCTTTTTCTTTATTTCCCATCCACCATGAGGTGACAAAGCTTAAGTATGATGAGTTACACACCACAGGCTCAAAGCAAAAGAGCCCAGTTAGCATGGACTGAAAATTTTGAAAAGATGTGCCAAAATAAACCTTCCTTCCTTTTAAGTGGATTTTACTTAAGTAAAAGTAAATTGATCCCTATACAGTCACATGCTTGCCCATATACAGTTTCACATAAATGACTCAGAGATAGACAAAGACAACTCAAAAACAAACATCTCAAACTAGGCTTGCTTTGGAAGAACTTTCATAAGCAGTAAGTTTTAATGCAAAAGCAAATTTACAACTATAATACAGCATTAACAACTGTAACAGAGTGCTGATTAGTTTTTATTGCCATCTTGGTGTAACCTAGAGTCATCTGGAATGAGGGACTCAACTGAAGAACTGCCCAAGTCAGATTGATCTGTGGCCATGGCTGGGAAAGATTGCCATGATTTATGATTGTTGTGGGAAGACCCAGCCTACTCTGGGCAGCAACATCCCTAGACAAGTGGACTAGGGTTGTATAAAAAGCTAGCCTATTGAGCTGTGTGGTGGTGGCACACGCCTTTAATACCAGCACTTGGGAGGTAGAGGCAGATGGATCTCTGTGACTTTGAGGGCAGCCTGGTCTCAAGAGCTAGTCCAGGACAGACACCAAAGCAACACAGAGACACCGCCTGAAAAAACAAAAACAACTCGCATATCATGAGCGGGGAGCAACAAGAAGGCAGCCCAGTAAGCAGTGCTCTGCCAGTCCATGCCTTGTACTCCTGCTCTGACACCCTTTAACAACAATCTGTGACCTGTAAGATGAAAATAAACTGTTTCTTTCTGCAAGTTGCTTTTGGCCATAGTGTTTACCACAACAGAAAAGTTAACTAGATCAATGTCTAACTTTTCAAAAACATATAATCTTGATGATATCCACTTTACAGATGGGGAAACACTTGAAAATAAAGTTCCTTTCACATGTGAGAAACCTAATAACAAATGGTCTTTGACCTTCAATTTGTAAGCCTTTTTTAGTAGTTCACAATGCTGTGCAAGCAATCCTGTATTAATTTTTAACTACAAAATATGTACCAGTCAGGATCTCAACCACTTCACTAAGTAACTTCTTTGATGTCGAGATATTATGAACTTATAAAACTAAAAGATGAACAAAAACTGACTAATTTATCATATGGTAACCTACCAATGAGCTTGTATTTTCTTCAATGAACATTTGTAAGACTTACTAGTCCGTGTGTGTGTGTGTGTGTGTGTGTGTGTGTGTGTGTGCATGAACGTACAGAATTGCCTTTTAAGTTCTGGTCTTTTACAATCTTAACTGAGTTTTATTTCCACTGGCATCTTCATTCTCCTTTGCAATTGTTCTTTCATTTTGAACAAGAATACCACAATTTATACTATTCAAACCCCAAGTTTTCATAAGCAAAACTGCTCGATTACTTTGATTCCATCTAGAGAGATAAAACTGCTTGGTTTTATGGTTGTTTTCTAAGAGAACAATCAATACTTGTAATTCAGCTGCTCCTTTGTAGTAGCATATACCATGCTGCTATAAGTACTCAGTTCTAACAGAACTATGTGAAATATCAGCAGTATGTCTGAAACTATACTGAATAAAATGGAAGGTTTATCATTATTTATATTCTATACTTGAGTTTATATCCCTATTGCAGTCTAGATGCATTAGACTAAGCCTTTTCTTTTGCTTCCTCTAGGGAAATCTACTCCTACTTATTATGTATATAGATAAGAGGCAGGCCAAAATTATGGATTTTCTACATTCTAAGGAGGCTAAAAATAAAATCATAGGCAATATTATGCTACCAGACCATTTGGATTAGACATCACAGTATATGAGTAATTTGGCAACCAAAAGTATATAAAATTAATACTGGTCAGTTTGGAACTCTGCATAGGAAAAACATTCAAGAGAAATTCTGAGCCTAAAGAGATGGTTCAGCAGTTGAGTACTTGCTTGTATTGCAGAGGACCCAGGTATGATTCCTAGTAACTCCAGTTCCAAGGTATCTAAGGCACTTTTCTGGACTATGTGGTTCCATACAGACAAGCAGACATACCCAAATACACATAAATAAAATTTGAGAGAATTGTTTATAGTTAACCTATACCAAAATTGGTTTACTGGTAACCTTTCAGAATTTTAAGGGGACAATACTGACCCAAGTGTTAAGAGTCAAAAATTCAGTGATATAATTCTGAATTCAAAGTATAAAAGAACTGTGCAGGTTAGTATTTTGTCAAATTGAGATAAGCTATAGTTACCTGGGAAGAAGAACATTAACTGAGAAAATGCCTCCAATCAGATTGGCCCATAAACAAGTTTATAGGGCATTTTCCTGATCAATAATTGACATGGGAGGGTTCAACTCATTATGAACAATGCCATTTTCTGGTGAGGTGGTCCTGGGTTATATAAAAAAGGTAACTAAGCAAGCCATGTGTAACAAACAAGTAAGCAGCACTTCTACATAGTCTCGGCTATATAGTCTTACTTCCAGGTTCCTGCCTTGGGTTCCCCAATGATAGACTGTAATCTGTAAACTGTAAGATAAAATTAAACCTTTCTTCCCAAAGTTGCTTATGGTCATGGTGTTTATCATAGCACTAGAAAGCAAACTAAGACAAAAAATACTTGTCAACCTCAGCTAAAACCAGTACACTCGTTCTCTTAAAAGCAATGTGTTGTCCCCACTAAGAAGATGGCAGCAGAGACAGGATAATCATCTTTGGAAGAAGTGCTTACATAAGAGATGGACTAGATATTTTAACTCTGGGTTTCCTAAAGCTTTGAAAGAATAAATAGGTAAAAATTTATAATTTGCATGGAAAAAACTATCAGGAAAAATAATATATATATATATATTGGACTATTCATAAAATATTAAGGAATAGCTCATTTCTACAAGATTTGGCTTCCACTGCAGTATGAGGTCCCAATGGATCATAATGAGCTGGATATCATAAAGAGCTAGCAGAAAAGAAAAAGTACTATTTTATCATTGTAGAAAGCTATGATCTATGGCTCTGGTTGTTGTGATTTAAAAAAAGCAAGCTAAGGAAAAATAAAGATAACTAAAACAAAAATGATTACTAAAACAGAGATTATTACATAAAATCAGGGTTGATTCTAGAAATGTCACAATTCCTGGGGTACATATTTATTGAAAACGTAAAGGCTACAAAAAATAAGGAAAATTTACTTTTTACTAAAGTATGTTTCAACTCTGTGACTATGAAAAAAGTAGGTTATAACAAATAGAAGTCTCACTATATTGTGAAATTACTAAGAACAACCCATTAAGATCAAAACAAGTTATAAAATAAAATAAAAAAGAAAACATACCTCCTTCAATTGATCAGCACTTCCCCATGATGCAGAGCGCTGATGGGATCGTTTTTCTGCTCCCTCCTCTGCCCAACAACTAGGTGTCTTTAAAAAACAAAAACAAAAACAAATCAAAATGTAAGAAACAGTAATAATGCTATCACCAAATTTCAATAACTGAAAAACAATTCCTAGCACTACTAAAATCTTTTAAATGTTGAGTAGACTAGATTAATCTAAGATTTCTGAGTCATCTAGCTTAAAAAAAATCATTTGATACCTTCATATCAGCATTAATAACATAGTTATCAAAATCAAATAAAACTGTGACTGAGCTTTTAAAGAGAACAAATGTAAGCAAAAGTTTCTGCCCTGCCTGGTCCCCCAGCTGTTCAGTCCCAAAGACACACACAGAGACTATATTAATTACAACACTGTTAAGTCAATGGTTCAGGCATATTCCTAATAGAAATTAACCCGTTTCTATTAATCTATGTATCGCCACAATGCTGTGACTTACTGGTAATGTTCTGCCATCTTTCTCCTTCAGCTGTTACAATGGTGTCTCTTTGACACCACCGACTCTCTACATCTCTGTTCTGATTTCCTGCCTGGCTTTATCTGGTAAGCCATTGACTGAAACAGCTTTATTCATTAACCAATAAAAGAAACACATATACAGAAGAATATTTCACATCATCTCCCCTTTTCTGTCAAATTTAAAAGGAAGGTTTTAATTTTAGCATAGTAAAATTACATATATAAGACAGATATCAATCAAGAATTAGAGTTACAATATTTAGTCTACTTCCATTTGGCAAATTAAGGAAAATACTCTATCATATTTTGGTGTGTGTCACCATTACCTGACCTCTAGTGGCTTTGGTTTTGCCTCTGGTCTTCAGGCAAGATTTACTTATTAAAATACCCATAATATACCACTATACACAAATTTTAAAAAACAATTTTTACTAAAAACAGATAGATGACAAGCAACTTTTAGAAACATTTGTATTGTAGGCTTATATAACAAAAGTCTAACCAGGTCAATTTTACTAGAAGAAGGAGAATAAACAAGAATATCTTTGGAGCAAAGTGTTAGGCATCTTCATTTACAAATGCAGTTATTTAAAAACCTAATAGAAAAGGATTACAAACAAATATAAATAAATATATTGGCTTATAAAAGGAAGCAACACAGTCTTTTTAAAAACTAAGCTACATATCAGAGTCATTTTCAATTATTTAATTATTAATAAATATTAACTAAAGTATAACATTTAATGTCATATACTTCCAAAAAGTTTTAAGAACCTGAGGAGTTATTAAAAAAATTGAAATACCCCAATGTAACATATGAGAAAGCCTAGTATAATACTAATTAGAGAAAGCAAAAACTAGAAGATAGATAATAGGTAATAATTACCACAAAAAAAACGTGGCAATAAAAAGCTTTCTGTATTGGATGCTAAAATGTTTATGCTGAGACTGTACTTCAGAATCTCCATGTGACAAAGAAGCCATCACTTGACTTTACATAGTTCAAAATACTATGAGCAACTTTAAAACAATTACTACCTGTTAAAGTAGTGACAATTTTCTAAAACCAAACTAATGATAACTGAATACAACTGGATACAGAAAAGAAAATCTGCTTAAAAGGTTCAGTGTTAAAGGAAGTCATTTAGTCAACTGACATAACATTTTATTCAACTAGCAACTGCAAGATTAAGAAATGCTATATTTAATATATTGAAAATTATTAAAATTGCCCATGTTTAATTCTATATAGGACAACCTGAAAATTATTTAATCAACAAATAACAGTATTTTTAATAATTTTTACAGAATTGTTCCTGTAAGACGACTTCAGTCAAAATTTTCAGGTTTTGCATGACTTAATACTTTTATATTTCTTTCAAGTAGCACTCTCTCTCTCTCTCTCTCTCTCTCTCTCTCTCTCTCTGTCTCTCTCACACACATGCACATACACAGACACACAATTAAAGATCACAACATCTATAAATCATAAGTTCAATCTCAGGAAAAAGGTGAGGCAAAAGTTTAGTATTGTCCATGAATATGCTACAGAAGTAACAAAGGGTAAATAAATTTAATTTGTAAATAAATCCTAAATTGTTAAATGTTGAGTATTTCAGAAATGTTTAAAACTTATAAACAGAAAAATAACCGGACAAGTAGAGGTTCTTTCCTTTGGTATCAATAAGACACAAGGTACAACTGCCATTTTTTGTCTACTATCTAAACTAGAATAGAATTTTAGAAGAAGTGCTACTTGTAGCTTTGCTTCTAGATACTAGTAAAAATCTTTAATAAAAGGGTTCAATGGCCAATAAATTTGGGGGAAGTCATACATGCTGCATCTTTCTACTCCACAATTTAGCATTCTAAAAACTCAAATACAGGTTGTTGTTGTTGTTGTTTATTTAAAAAATCTGCTTAACTTTCCCCTACTTACAAGTATACTCACTAACAACATGTAAGACGTTATTATTCCATAGATTTTTTTGGAAACAGTCCTCAATAATTTTACTATTGTATATAACACCATGTTCCTTGGCCACTATACTTTAGGATATTTCTCTTTCTATCCAAACTGCTTCCACTATCAAGGAGGAGAAAAACAACCTTTTATGCATCTAAACAAACAAGCCTAAAAAAGTCTATCTATAAGAATACTGATAAAAAAGTACCCAAAATCTTCCACGTTGATACTAACCACTTATTTTCCTTGCTAGATTTTAATATATAATGCCTTTAAAACCTCTTATGCCTGACAATGAGTAATATAGAACTACTAGACACTGCCAAGTATTTTTCACACCATTCCCAAAACTCCTTCTAAAGTCATAAAAACCAACCATGCCCAGATAATGGCAAACTTAACAGTCAAAGGGGAAGCTTTCATAATAGAAACTCAGTCTCCCATGCTTGAATCTCTAAGTCTAAAGTACTATTTTTATTTGCAAAATTAACAGAAGGCATATAATAGTTGACTTAAAGAATTCTGACCTTGCGGTAATTATAGAATTTTAGAGTCCTTTCAGGATCTGAGGTAATCTATCATCTCTAAGCTTTTTCCTACTAGATCAGACTTACTGTTCATAACTGCACAATTGCATAATCAACTGTTGATACTAATAACGATATTTCTAAAATTTTCTTTAATATCATTAACCTTAATGACAGTGAAATATTATATTCTACTACAAAAGCAGTTATTGAGCCTGGACAGACAGCTCACTATTGCTTTTGCAGAGGATCTCAGTTCAGTTCCCAGTACCAACATGGAAGCTAACAACTTTTCTTAAGTCCAGTTCCAGAGAATCCTATGAACTCTTCGGCTCTCAGTGGGCACTGCACACTCATGGTGCCCAGACATACATGTAGGCAAAAGCACCCATACACATAAAATAAATAAATAAATAAATAAAACAAAGGTAGCTAATGTTTATCAGTATCTTATGTTCTAGATAACTATGTTAGAACCCTAACATGAATTATTTTGCATAATCTTCACTGCAATAGCAAGTTATCCTCTAGCACCCAGAAGCATAGAAACCTTTTCAGAAGGTTTCTACTGTTCCTCTCATCATAAAAAAAAATTCAAGCATTTACACATAATAAGCATTAGCACCTAAAGATGCATAATGATTTTTTACATTATTTCTAAATTATGAGCTAATTCTAAACTATAGTTCTATAAAGGAGTTGAACAGTAAGTACCATACCAAATTAGTCATGGTCCCAGTACAGAGAGAAATATTTTGTTTCTTTAAGGTATATTTTTAGCTATACTAAGGAAAAACTTAGGGTTACTTTCTTTTCTTTTCTATTTTTTTAAAAAAGAGAACAAACTATCTTTTTTCATTATACCAATCCAAGTTCCCACTCCCTCCCTCCCATTCTCTCCACTTATCCCCCCATCTACTCCACAGAGAGGGTAATGCACATTGCTTTGGGGAAGTTCCAAGGCCCATCCTACTATGTCTAGGCTGAGCAAGGTATCCATCAAAAGAGAACAGGTTCCCAAAAAGCCAGTTCATGCAGTAAGTATAAATCCTGGTCCCAATGCCAGTGGCCCCTCAGTCTGCCGCAGCCATACAACTGTCACCCACATTCAGAGGGACTACTTTGGACCTATGCTTGTTCTTTCCCTGTCTGACTGGAGTTGGTGAGCTCCCATTAGCTCAGGTTGACTGTTTCAGTGGGTGTACCCATCATGGTCTTGACCTCTTTGTTCATATACTGATGCCTCCCACTCTTCAATTGGACCTTGGGAGCTCAGTCCAGTGTTCCAATGAGGGTCTCTGCATCTGCTTCTGGATGAAGGTGATATTTAAGATATTCATCAGTCTGACTATAGGGCAAGTCAAGATTGGGCCCCCTCTCCTCTACTGCTTAGGGTCATAGCTGGGGTCATCCTTATGGATTCCTGGGAATTTCTCTAGAGCCAGGTTTCTTGATAGCCCCACAATGGATCCCTCAATCAAGATACCAAGATATCTCTAACCTTGCTCTCATCTCTGTCCTTCCTCCATCTCAACTATCCCATTACCTTAAGTTCTCCTCCCACCTCACCTTCTCTGCTCCTCTTCCCCTTCCACCCTTCTCTTCTCCCCCAACTCCCATGCTCCCAATTTTGTCAGATGATTGTCTATTTTGACTTTCCAGGTAGATCTATATATATTCTTAGGGTTCAGCTTGTTACTTGGCTTCTCTAGGATCATGAACTATAGGCTCAATGTCATTTGTTTATAGCTAGTATCTACTTATGAGTAAGTACATACCATACTCATCTTTTTGGATCTGAGTTACCTCACTCAGAATGGTGTTTTCTACTTCCATCCATTTGCACTCAAATTTCAAGACGTCATTTTTTTTAACCACTGAGTAGTACTCTAATGTGGAAATGTGCCACATTTTTTAATCCATTCTTTGGTTGAGGGGAATATAGGTTGTTTCCAGGTTCTGGCTATTACAAATAATGCTGCTATGAACACAACTGAACAAATGTCTTCGTAGTATGATGGAGCATCTTTTGGGTATATGCCCAAAAGTGGTATTGCTGGATCCTGAGGTAAGTTGATTCCTTATTTTCTGAGAAACTGCCATACTAATTTCCAAAGTGGTTGCACAAGTTTGCATTTCCACCAGCAATGGATGAATGTTCCCCTTATTCCACATCCTCTCCAGCATAAGCTATCATTGGTGTTTTTGATCTTAGCCATTATGACAGGTGTAAAATGATATCTCAGAGTTATTTTGATTTGCATTTTCCTGATGGCTAAGGATGTTAACATTTCTCTTTAAGTGTCTTTCAGCCATTTGAGATTCTTTTGTTAAGAATTCTCTGTTTAGTTCTGTACCCCATTTTTTAGTTTTGGGTTATTTGGAATTTTGATGTCTCAATTTCTTGAGTTCTTTATATATTTTGGAGATCAGTCCTTTGATATGGGGTTGGTGAAGATCTTTTCCCATTCAGTAGGCTGACATTTTGACTTATTTACTGTGTGTCCTTTGCTTTACAAAAGCTTCTCAGTTTCAGAAAGGTCCCATTTACTTATTGTTGCTCTCAGTGTCTGTGCTACTGGGGTTACAGTTAGGAAATGGTCTCCTGTGCCCATGCATTGAAGGCTACTTAACACTTTCTCTTCTGTCAAGTTCAGAGTAGTCAGATTTATATTGAAGTTTTTAATCCATTTAGATGAGTTTTGTGCATGGGGATAGATATGGATCAATTTTTATTTTTCTACATGTTGACATCCAGTTATGCCAGCACCATTTGTTAAAGTTGCTTTCTTTTTTTCCATTGTATAATTTTAGCTTCTTTGACAAAATCAGGTGTTCATATGTATGTATTAATATCCAGGTCCTTGATTCAATTTCATTGGTCAACCTGTTTTTATGCCAATACAATTTTCACTACTGTAGGTCTGTAATAAAGCTTGATGTCAGGAATGGTGACACCTCCAGAAGTTCCTTTATTGAACAAGATTTTTTTTTTTGCTATCCTGAGTTATTTGTTTTTCCATATGAAGCTGATTATTGTTCTTATAAGGTCCGTGAAGAATTCTGTTGGGATTTTTATGGGGACTGCCTGAATCTATAGATTGCTTTTGGTGGGACTGCCATTTTTATTATGTTGATCCTACCTATCCAAGAGCATGGGAGATCTTTCCATTTTCTGGTATCTTCTTCAATTTCTTTCTTCAAAGGCTTAAAGTTCTTGTTGAATAGGCCTTTTGCTTCTCTAGTTAGTGTTACTCCAAGATATTTTATGTTAAATCAAGACCACATGAACAATTTAAATAGACCTATAAACTGCAAAAAAATAAAAACTGTCATCAAAACCCTCCCAACTAATAAAAGCCCAGGGATGGATGGTTTTAGTGCAGAATTCTACCATAACTTCCAAGAAGAGCTAATACCTATATTCCTCAACGTGTTCCACATAATAGAAACAGAAGGAACATTGTCAGACTCTTTTTATGTTGCTACAGTTATCCTGATACCAAAACCACACAAAGAATCAAACAAGAATGAGAACTCCAGACCAATCTCACTCATGAACATAGATGTAAAAATACTCAATAAAATACTGGCAAACTGAATCCAAAAAAATCATCCACCATAATCAAGTCAGCTTTCATTCCAGATATGCAGGAATGGCTCAACATATGAAAATCTATTAATGAACCCATCATATAAATAAACTGAAAGAAAAAACCCATATGATCATCTCATTAGGTGCTGAACAAGCATTCAACAAAATCCAACATCACTCATGATAAAGGTCTTAGAGAGATCAGGGATACAAGGAACATGTCTAAAAATAATATAAGCAATATAGAGTAAGCTGACAGTCTGCATCAAATTAAATAGAGAGAAACTCAAAGTGATTCCACTAAAATCAGGAACAAGACAAGGCTGTCCACTCTCTTCATATCTATTCAACATAGTTCTTGAAGTTCTGGCTAAAACAATAAGACAATGAAAGGAGATCAAGGGGATTCAAACTGGAAAGGAAGAAGTCAAACTTTCATTATTTGCAGATGATAAGATAGTATATATAAGTGACACCAAAAACTCTACCAGCTGATAAATACATTTAGTAATGTGGCAAGATACAAAATCAACTCAAAAAATTAGTAGCCCTCCTAAATACCAATGATAAAGGGGCTGAGAAAAAAATCAGAGAAACATCACCTTTCACAATAGCCACAAATAACATAAAGTATCTTAAGGATATTTTCATTCAAGTATATCATGTACTTTGATCATATTCACTTCCAAAATTTTTCAAGATCTGTATCTACTTTTATACCATACATACATGATTATAGATACATCTATTGAGTCTAGCATCCTTCTATGTGAAAAAAACATACAATAACTGTCTTTTTGAGTCTGACATTTCACTTAGAGAATTTCAGTTCCACCCACTTCCATTCAAACAACATTTTGTTCTTTATGGCTAAATAAAATCCATCTTTATGGGTATACATACCTGTATCACATTTTGTCTACTTATCTGCTGATAAGCACCAAGAGTGATTCCATAACTTAGCTACTATTGCGAACAGTGTTCTAATGAACAAACAAGGACATGCAGGTCATATCTCTATCATCTGTTGTCTTAAGAGAACCTTTGAGTAGTAATGGCATAATTATCATATGGTAGTTTTACTTTTAGCATTTTAAGGAAACTCCATGTTGATTTCCATAGTCGTCACACTAATTCACATTGCCACCATCCCCATGTTCACTGGCATGTTGATTTCTTAATGATAGTAACTGGGGTTCAAAAAACTCCCAACGTTTTCTTTTGATTTGATTTAGTCCTGAATTTTTTTATGTTTATTGGTTCTTTGTACTTCATCTATTGCAAACTGTGTTCATTTAATTTTCCCATTTATTAACTGGGCTGTTTCGTCAGCTACTTCAAACAAATAGTACTTAGAAACCTAGATAGTCACACACAGAAGAAAACTAAAACCCTATCTCTCATCCTATCAAAAAACAATTAAAAATGGATTGAAGACCATAATGTAAAACCTGAAACTATGCAACCATTGGAAGAAAACATAGAAAAAGTACTTCAAGATATAGGACTAGGCAAAGACTTTCTGATAATAACTCTAAACAGTACAGGAAATAATACAAAAACTGACAAACTTGGAGGGAAGTGAAGGGAGTGCTTAGTCAGTAGGAGTTTGTCCCACAAGCATGACAATATGAGTTCAAGTCCTAGAACCCATGTACGAGCTGGGCATGGTGGTAGGGTTGTAACCCCATGCTGAGGAGGGGGAGGTCACTCCCTGGAATTGTTATTCTAATAGGTAAATTCCAGTCCAAAGCCAGGCAGTGGTGGCACACACCTTTAATCCCAGAACTCAGCAGGCAGAGGTAGGTGGCTCTCTGAGTTCAAGGCCAGCCTGGTCAACAAGAGCTAGTTCCAGGACAGTCTCTAAAGCTACAGAGAAACCCTATCTCAAAAAACTAACAAACAAAAATTTCCAGTCCAATGAGAGATGCTGTCTCAAAAAAAAAACAATGTAGACAGTGTCTGAGGAATAACACTCATATGCTGACTCCTAGCCTTCACACATACATCTAGTCACACTTTCATGTTTACACACACCCACTCCCACATGCATACACACACCTGCACAAATGCAGAATTAACAAGTGATATTACAGAAAACGAAGAACCTTCTACACAGCAGATAGTAACAGTGTAAAAAGACAGCCCAGAAAATGGGAGCAATATCTCTGCCAACTATATAGCTGACAGATTAATATGTAGAACATATAAACTACTCAGAAAATTAATATCAAAAACCAAGCGATTGCTGTTACTTAAGGACATTTCAACAGAAAGCCCTTGAGCAAGAGCACAGGAAACCCAAATGGCTCTTTCAACTGTGACTTTGGGTCAAATAAATTGCTGATCTAACTGGGAAACTGAAGGAAGGCTCTCTACTTGTAATTATTATTATTAAGGTACAATCACCTATTCCTTTTATTTCCTAAACAAGTTCTTTTCAGGTAAAAGGGGTTAGAGGCTGGATATTTTAATATTTTTTCAAAGAATGAATTAATATATTTTAATTCAGAGTAGTGATTTTACTGCGTGATGACTACAGCCAACTGTTAAATACTTATTCTCAAAGACAGACTCCCAGAGAAGGCTGTTGATAGAAAATCAAGAAGCTCCCTATACAAA
This sequence comes from Bramus lutescens, assembly GCA_001685075.1. Classification (NCBI taxonomy): domain Eukaryota; kingdom Metazoa; phylum Chordata; class Mammalia; order Rodentia; family Cricetidae; genus Bramus; species Bramus lutescens. The sequence continues at coordinate 90,093 of LOEQ01006959.1, read as the reverse complement.
CAGATTAGTGAGATTAAAAAATAATAAAATGCTAACTTATGTACCTTTTAGCACATTGATGTTCCATAGCTTTACTAAAAGTAATTCTAAATAATAATTAAAATATAATTTAAAATAGTAAAATTCTATATAAGAAGAACATCACCTAGAAAATAGGCACACATACACACACAAATTTCATTCAAGATTTTGTTCTTTGAGGGTTTTTGTTGTTGTTGTTTGAGACAGTGTTTCATTATGTAGCTCTGGCTGTCCTAGAACTCTCTTTGTAGACCAGGCTGACCCTGAACTCAGAGCTATGCCTGCCTCTACCTGAGTGTTGGGATTACGCCATTACATCCAGTGTCATTCAAGATCAAACAACCCATTTCTTATTTTTAAGAGATACAAGTTTTGGTGAGGTTGTTTGTCTGAGATAGAGTTTTCCTATCTCAAAGCTGTTCTCAAACTTCTAAGCTCAAATGAGCCTTCTGCAAGTGCCTGGCTCGAAGAATACATGCACTGAAATTTCTTTCCCATATAACCAAAGGAGATAAAGAGTCATGACGAAAATTGAGATTTTTTTCTAAAGTACTATAATCTATAAACATACTAGGCTAGTAAATTTCATAGATCAAAAGTTCTTTCAAACTCACGTAACAAATAATTCAAATTGTATTTACACCATGCTAGAACATAATGGGGGGAAATCTTGCAAGACCTTTTCACAAAGCAAGCATAAACTAGCCTTAGTATTACCTTACAAAAAAAGAACAAAACTTTGGGGCTTAATAATGAACTTCTTAATATTTAATATCATAAATAATGTATGCTATTGTATATTTACTTTAAGTCTCTGTAAACAATGCATTTATCTATAAATGTTAATGTTCAACCAAATAATATTCTATTAATGAAATTTACTACAGCTGGGATGTGGCATAGGTGAACTTTCTGTCTTTTGTGCTTGAGATAATGTGTTCATCTCCACCATGGAATAAGAAATTTTGAGGGGATATTTTATTATAGAATGCTGTAATGTATAACAGTGAAATGGCATTTGTTATAGAAGCAAACATTCGTAATATGAACAATCACTCATGAACAAAACAAGAAATGAAAATTAGTAAAATCAGAATATAATACTAGAAATATTATACATCAACCATACTATGTCACAGTGAAATAATACCCACTGAACAAGAACAATATTTGCTAGTATAATCAGTAGTCTGAATGGTTGAGAATATTAACACAACACATAATTCAAGGAACGGGTAAAAAGAAGACAGAATTATTCTTTATATGATCATATGTCTGGAAAGCTAAAGAAAAGTATCTAAAAATTTATCAAAATCGATAACATTATATTTGGATACAGTACAAATAAATTAGAAGGAAATCAAGCCTTAATTACAATAGTAGATGATAAAATTCTAAGCAATATAAGCTTAACAAGAAATTGATTTTAAAAAGAAGATTTGAGGTTTTTGTTCTAAAGGATAATAACAATTTAATAAACAGATAATTCTTTATTTGGGTAAGAGTTAATATGGTAAAGTTGATAGTTTCACAGCAATATTATAGCAGAAAATAGTCTAAGATGAATTTAATAAAACTGAAGTCAGCCATAAAGTCAAGGAAGAATGTCTAGGATCATCAATCAAAAAGTTAGTTACAATATAAAACAGTTACATCATCATGTACATATTTATTGTATTTCTACAGGCACAGAAATTCTCAAAGCATGTGCATCTACCCACTACCACACATAAAAATTCTATTAATAATGATTAATTAAAGAGGACTCACTAGTTGGCTGCTATTACTCATACTCATCGAAAGTACAAAGACCATTCTAACCCTAAAAGGCCCTACTTATTAAACAAAATTGATAAAGCCCAGGAACATATAACTTGAAGTAGAATTACTGTTTCAATACAGATAAATAAAAATACCACAAGACAAGTATGGAAAGTCTGTTAATGCATTCCTGTGAGAAAGGAAAGTCTGTGGGTTTAATGAGATAGTTCAACAGCATGGTGGTATGACCCTGTGACAAGTGCAAAGGGTGGCATCCAAAGTGAAAATTCTCACTTATGCTGGGTGACTTGTTTCTTTTTCAAGATACATGTAAAAAATGTTGTATCCATCATTTTGTTAGAACACATCTAATTTGAGATGATTCACATTTTTGTTTAAAAGGAGGTGGTATCAGTGTCTCTTAAAACTTGAACACAGTCTATCAAATGGAATCAGCTACAGACCAGTAACATACCAAGTCCAAGCCCATATTTGGATGGATTACTCGCACTAAGAAAATTACTTCTACTAAATGAGAAAAAAAGATCAAAGTAAAGCCCAAAGGTGAAAAGGACAGTAAACTATTAAGACTTTTTTTTTTTTTNAAAAAGAAAGTTGAAATAAGATTAAGGAAAAAGTAAATTTAAGCTAACAAAACTGGTTGGGGCACAACTTCTAGTAAGTACTTTATCTTTTTCATTCATTTTTTTTGATACTGGTTTTATGTTCACACTGAATTTTTTGCAAGTGTTTAATTAAAATAAGTAACAGTATGCCCCAAAACCCCTGTAAAAATGGTATTAAGTGGTTATACATTGCATCACAGTACACTAAGATAGCACAAATAGCTTAGAACTCTAAAGTGTTTTCCTGTTCATACCACAAAGATTAGGTCAGTAAGAATTTTATGCTTCTCATTGCCACTTGGTGACCCAGATGGATGGAGTAGCAATGGACAATGGTAATCTAACTTGCCAGAAATATATATACCAGCTCTTTAAAGCAAACAGCCATAATCATTACTATACCTGGGAAATCACAGGAAACACCTTTCATTATTGCTGCAGACTGTTTTCACTGTTTGTCTACTTTACTAATATTTACACACACATATTAATTTTAATATGTATAATATTAATACATACTAATATTACACATATACATTTTCAAACACAAGTTTAAAATAAAATGAGAGATTATACTTCACACTATGGAGCAAAGACTGAGAAACTGTTCCTACTGCTTGAATATAGTAACCTTAACTCCAAGTTCATTAAAATATTTAGATTTATTTATTTTTATTTTATATGAGTATTATGTCTACATGTATGTCTCCCCATGTTTGTGCCTGGTGCCTGAAAATATCATAAAAGGGTGTTAGATACCCTGAATCTATAGTTATAGAAGGCTGTGAACCACCAAGTGAATGCTGGGAACTGAACCTCACTCTTTGTAAGAACAAGTGCTCTCAACTGCTGAATCATTTTTCTAACCCCAAATTTTAAAAGGTTGTAATTTTTTTCTTTAAAAAGCATTGCACTTCCAAGACTAAAGGAAAAAGTTTCACAAAATTTTACAAATGTTTTTAGTTCTTCTTTCTGCTGAGCTAAGCTGGCAACAACCCATTTCTCCAGTGGCTTTCAAAATCAGTAAGCTTTATCTTTTAATGTTCAGAATGATTATGTGATCATTTTAATTAGATATCAACTTTTAAAAATGTTTTATTTTCTTTTAGTAAGGGTCCCACTATGTAACCACGATGGTCTCAAATGTTCAGTCTTCCTGTCCCCAGGCTCCCAAGCACCAGAATTACATACACATACTATCCAAACTAGCTCAGGGGATGACAATTTTTTGTTCTAAAATATCTAAAAAATTTTTCAAATAGAAAAGTTAAAAACTGGAGCTGGAGAGATGGCTCACTGGTTAAGAGCATTGCCTGCTCTTCCAAAGGTCCTGNNNNAGACAGACAGACAAATGAATATATAAATAAAAATAATAAATAAATGGATAAATAAATAAAATAGAAAAGTTAAAAACTGGTGGTGTGGTTCAGAGGTCATTCTTCTCTCCCAAGTAGAATACTATGGGTTCAATCTCAACCACAGCAACAACTCCCCACCACATACAGCTCACAAATTCCTATATAATATTTTCTATATTTGCTTTTCATGTATGTATTCATCTATCAAAACTTATTTTTAATCCATTTCAAAGTAGACAGTATTATACTTTATCTAGAAACAGCTCAGAGTTCAGTGTGTTTCTATAGTCTAATCTTAAGGTAGACAATCATATGGCAAAATACACATCCACATTAGAGTAAACTTTGACAAATGTATTCACATCTAAACCTAAATATCTACAAAGATGCACAATATTAAATTCATATGAGCACAATAACACTGTGGTTGTGAGAGGTTAGAGGCAAAGGCTGGAACAATGCTGGTCCAAAAGGCATCAAATCGCAATACAGAGAAGTAACTTTAAGAAATATGTTGTTTTATAATGACTATGGCTAATAACATATTTCATATAGTCATGCATTCCATAATGACATTTTAGTAAATTTAGAAGGACCCATACAACAGGGATCCCATAAAATGATTAATGGGATTGAAAACATTCTCATTGCCTAATCATAGTGCTTTTAATATGTTCACAAATATATTTCACATTTATGGTGATGCTGATTAAAACAAATATTACATTGTTCTGAGTGTTATAAACATACAGTATACATAACTATGTTCCATATGTAATAACTGATAATAAGCAATTACTTAATTATATACTTAAAAATATTATGCTTTATCATCAGAGCATATGCTTCATTATCCAAAAGAAAAACGTCTACTCAAACCAACATGCTGCTCTGTCAACCTGAGCCTCAAACACTTCTTCACCAAGAGGTAAGAAATCAGTAATTGGCTAACACAATTTAGGTTTGCCTTCACTCTAAACACTCACACAATGATGAAATTGCACGACACATTCCTTGGACTGTCTCTGTTGTTTGTTAAATGATGTATGGATTAACAGAAAAACATTAGCACCCAAATAATTATGAGAATGTATATATTTAAAGGCCCACACATTTTTTAAATAATTTTCTCTAGCCATTAATTATCAGGTAATTAAAACATAGCAATATGAAAGGAAGAAAATATTATGAATGCCCTTTCAGAAGGGTAAGTCAAATATTTAATCTCTATAGCAAGATGAGTACATACTACCTACCTAAGTCACATTCATTAAGATTATTCCCACAAGAGTTCAAGAATCAATCAATAAGGAAAAGATACAATACTAAAAGTAATTTTATATATCCCTCTCTGCATCTTCAATTAAACTTAGAGATGTTTTGGGAGCAAGAGCATTTCTTGGGCAAGTGAGGCAAACGCTAGATTAAATGCTATATAAATTAGTGGCTGTTTGAGAAGTGGTGAAGAAAAAACAAAAGCCAGCTCAATATGGGCTCAAATCTCTTCATACCGAACAAGCTATGTAACCAACCGTCAGCTAACTCTTCTAAGCCTTAAATTCATCATCTGAGAATTAAGCCTTATATTTAATTTTCCTTTCGAAGTCAAATTTTAAATAAATGACCTCTATCCAGACCCAGGAATGGCAAGCCCCCTTTCTGTACGCCAAGATTTATTGGCAATTACTCTGACCCTATTCTAGACATAAGGAATTTGGACCATCAGTGACAAAGCACATACATACCATAAGCCTACCCGTGTTGTAGGGAGATGTACATGGGTCTATTTCGCACAAAACTACAGAAAGCCTTACCTCCATAATCTGATAGGACCTACTTACTGGGTCTAACTTCCTCAGAGTATGAATAGAATTTAATTTTAAGGATGATGTGCGTGTGAGGGTTGTATCCAAAATATCTATGATTGTAAAAAAGCATTTCAAATTACAAAATATAGTATGGGGCACAAAAAGAACAGTTTAGACTTTAGATGGGTTTGGGCCCATATGAACATATCCTGCCATATAACTCTGAGGAATCCCAGAATTTCCTGTTCAAATATAACTTTCTGGTCCCTATGAAAATTTATTTGTCAAAGGTGAGCTGTTTTTTATATAACTATATAATGTATACTACATAATGTGATAAATGGGTGTTCATGTTTACTAAAGACCCTGAAAAATATCAAAAGTGGCTTTTCCTACAGCTAGTGTTAATACCTAAGGGGTTTATAACATTTGCCACAATTAAGTATCATATTAATGGTGTAACAATGCATTAGGTTTCAATATACCAATTGTGCAGATAAAGACACGTGCAAAAAACTTAGAACTTTTTTCTTTACCTCTGCACTACTCTCCAGTTCCCGATTTCTTGGCATTCTACGCAAACATAACATTAATTCTATACTTTCTAAGACAATGTGACCTTAATCCAAGATCCTTATATTCTCTGTGACTTCTCTTTGGTATCAATCACTAATCTTTCTTAGAAACATTTTCTCTTTTGGCTTCTAAGACTATATTTATCCAGTTCTTCTCTCTGCATTTTGTTCTTAAGGCTCCTGTTTCTCAGAGTTGTTTTAAAAGATAAATATTGTTTCTGGATAATGCCAGCACAAAGCAAATGGTTAATAAACATAAGATTTTCTTGCCTTGGGGGGTATAATCTAAAAAGAACAGCAACTATTTTCAGCATCATGTCTGCTATTACACTAGGAAAACCAGACATAATCTGTGTAAAAAATCTAGTTTTAATATGACTTAAATGCACGATCACAGGCAAATCATTTTGCTTCTCTGAGCTTCTGCTTCCCATCTGAATTATACTGCAACATTCTTGTGAAACTTAAACAAGATACAGGTAATAAAACAAACAGTACATGGTATGCAGTTAGTATATGTTTGCCCCCTCTGCCTGTTTCCAAATAGAACTTTTAACTTTTCAAAACTATGTTCAGTCATTCAACTTGTTTTCTTTTATTCTCTATATCTATACTTTATCATAACTGTGATTCCAATTCTTCTAGAATATGGTTCTCAGTCATCTCTGTATTTCTTTCTAAATGCCTAGGTCCAAGGTATACAAATTTTTTCTTCTGAGAATCTCACTGTTTGCCATATCAAATTTATCCTTTTCCTTGCCAAAACAATAGAAAGCAAAAGATCGCAGCATTAAAAAATTATGAGGCAGATCTCATGGGATTGACAATAAAAAAGCAACTCATTTCAGTTTCCAAGATTGCCTAACATAATGACAAAAAAACCCTGATAGGTAGGGTTTTCATAGACCATGTCCAAAATGCACTCTCCTGCATTCTTCCAGTAAGAAACTGTAATTATTCTGAATGCCCTTACATTTACATATTTGCCTAATCTAATACTACTTACTATCTTCTATCCCTACTTGTATGATGTGTTCTTTATGCCCAATAACAATCACATATTTTTAATATATTTCATGACTTTCAAAAAAACATTCAGACTGAAGAGTGGTGGCGCATGCCTTTAATCCCAGTACTTGGGAGGCAGAGGCAGGTGGATC
>LOEQ01006959.1:72050-82678 GCA_001685075.1 Bramus lutescens | reverse complement strand
AAAAAAAAAAAAACATTTAATAAAGATAAAGTCAAAGCTCCTATCATAACATAATAAACAAAGATGTTTAGATGCTTGTTTCTAACATGAGAGGAAATGTTTTTGAATCTTCAAATCAAAAGGCTAGGGAGTCTTTTAAAATAGTGGAAATAAGAAAATGGAAAATTTCCTATTTTACTAGCTTTTATCTTGCCTTTGTAACAGGAAAATAGCCTTTCAAAATAGTTCATGCTGCTAATAATCTAGAAGCTATTTTTTAGGACCTGTGCAAACTTTTCTTCAAAAAAACACATTTTCTAAAATGCTTCCCAGTCATTATCTTCATTTTATTATAGAACAATCGTTAAAATGACAGCATGTCTCTAAAGTCATATAATAGACTGAATTTACTTAAATAATTTAAAAAATTTCTATAGCCAACTGAGAAAACTTATTATAATGCAGCATATTTAAAACAAGGAATTTTGCTTTGGTTGACTTTATTTCATATCCAGGAAAATTTAATTGCATTCTAGTTTCAAAAATCAAAGAACTGGTATGCTTTGCTCATCTTACCTGAGTAGCTTTATCTTTCATGCATGAAGGGTAGTGAACATGAGGGTCCCGTGGCCACTGTCCTGTGAGGTAAGGTCCTGTTATCGCATCCAAAGAAGAGGTTCGCCTTATTGTACTAGAGGTTCGAATTTGTTGAGATTTTGGCCTGTCCACTAAAAATGTGAAAAAAAAATTAGACGTCAGAGCATATTTTTAAATTAATAAACTTCAAAGTTTATAAATATCATTCTGTCACTTTTTCTAGTAATATACAAACTCTAATAACCCTCTTGTTTAAGCTAATGAAAGTTATGGACCCTTTTCCAAGGCAATATATTCATGTGTGTGTGTGTGTGTGTGTGAAGCACACCTTCTCACAGATCCTCAAAAGCCTCATCATTCTAGAGATCTGTAGCTATGCATCATCTCTACTGTAACTCTAAAATTCCATTATGCCTCATAAACTACAACTTTTGTTTATAAATGTCGTCTCTACATTCACTTCAGCTAAATCTTAAAATGGCTCCTTGGTACCATTGCTAAAATTAATTCCATGGTTATCATCTACTTTATGACACAGAAGATTTCCACAATTTGGTTTGCCTTTATCTCACTGTTTGTTATCTTGCTACTCTTCCACATGACTATTCTAGAGTCATATAAATAATCTGTATTTTTTTTTCAAAAAGTAGAATGTCTCTGTCCCTGAACCCTGTATTTCCTCAGCCTATAATTCTGACCTTCCAAGTTCATCTGACTCTTACTCATCTCTAACACCAGTTTAGATGTTAGGCATCAGACCAGTGCTGTGAAAGCTTGCTCAACATCCTTTTGTCTCCTTCCTTCTCTAGTTAAGAAATCCTCAATCCCCTCTGCCTTCATGGTACCCTAAATTTGTCTTTCTCTCCCACCATAACGCAATTTCAGATACTACAGAATGAAAGGTAGCTGATGTTTAATAGTTAATGAATTGATTCATGACCACACAAATAACAGTCACAAAGAACTTTATATTTTAATTCAACACTCTTATTTGTGAAAGAAGAATTCAAAGCAGTAAAAGGAATTCGTTTGTGTAATGAAATACAACAAGGTGAAAGAGACAAGGAGAAAGGGACAGAGAGATCTCTGAACATTCTATACAATTCGATCAATCTGCTCCAACAACTTAATTCTCTTCCCCATTCAGGTAGCATAAATATCTGTTGAAAATCAACATTATCACATGGAAAACCTAACATATACAGAAATTAAAAGATTGACCATGTATCTACCACAAAAAAACCTTACTATTAATATGTACCTATAATAAAGTTCAGGGCATTGGGAACAAACTATCTAATCTGACTTTTTCTCATAAAAAGTGAGTTTATCCCACAAATCCCAATTATCATAGGCTTGTACTGCATTTTTTCCCATTTTCTAATGCTTCCTTCCTACTTGCTTTTTATTATTTTTCCTTGTCCCTCTTTATTACCACCTCCTTTTAATTGTTTCCAGTACTTTTCCAAGTTTATAAAAACAAGATTTACTAATTTTAAAAACTGCAAAAAAACAAAATTAATGCATATATTACAATTTAATGGCATGCCCTTCTTAAGGTTTTTAAAAGTTACTTTATACTTCTTACACCAAAAAGAAACAGGATAAAAACAATTACTCCTTGAATGACAGACCCAATACTTAATAGTAGCTGCCCACTAATAAAGACACAGAAAATGAAAAGTAATGTGCTTCTTTCTCAAAAAGCTTCGTGCCTTTCTTTGAGGGAAACTCACAGTTCTATTAAGAAGCTAAATACAGCCGGGCGGTGGTAGTGCATGCCTTTAGTCCCAGCACTCGGGAGGCAGAGGCAGGTGGATCTCTATGAATTCGAGGTCAGCCTGGTCTACAAGAGCTAGTTCCAGGACAGGCACCAAAGCTACAGAGAAACCCTGTCTCGGAAAAAAAAAATTAAATACACTTTCAAAAGTATGTGCCTATCTTTCAAATTACAGCATATAGACTCTAGGTTAAAACTTCTTTTACTTTTAACAATGCTTTGAACAATTTAAAGAATTGCTCCTCTTTATATAGAAACCCATGTTTCTTTCTCCCAAAGTTTCCCTCAAAGAAACTCACAGTTCTATTAGTAAATTATATATATATATAGTACTTAAGCTACTCTAAGCTATTTGGAAGTTTTATCTAGTCTGTATGCTTTTCCAATTCTTTTTAAGCTGAATTATGTAGATCACTTGATCAGCACAAGACATTGGGGGTTCAGTACCTATCACCTCTAAAAAGTAAAAATTAAAAAAATCCTCCTAGTCAGGCATGGTGGCACACACTTTTGGTCCTAGCACTCAGGAGGCAAAGACAGATAGAACTCTGCAAGTTCAAGACGAGACTGCTGTATACATTGAGTTCCAGGACAGCCAAGACCACATAATGAGACCCTGTCTCAGAAAAACAGACAAACAAAAAACAGCAGCAACAACAACAATCTCCAAATTTTATGGTAAATACAGATTTACAAAATTGTGTGTATGTGTGTGTGGGAACGTGCTCAGATGTGTATGTGCACGAGTGTGCTGTCACACATGAAAAGATCATAGGTTGATATGGAGTGTTTGTTTTCCCCAGCTGACAATGACAGTATTCTTCTATGAAATAGCCATAATCACTCCATTTATCAAATACAATTATGATCTGATTTATCAAATAATTTATCATAAATAGCAAAACAATTTCAACAAACTCAACTGTTCTTATTATTTAAACTGCCAATAAGTTGAGGTTTTGACTGCTTCAAGATCTAACCCTAGATGTCCTTAGATTTTATTGATTTGTATATATTTTCCACCAATCCTAGTTTTGATTTTAGCACAATAAATCCAACTTGCTAAAGTAATACAACAGGATATCCAGCTAATTTGCTCCCAACATTGTTTTCTTATTTTAGGGGCAATTACTGATAACCAGTAATGTTGAAAATCTGACATTTTAAGATAATAATCTCCAGTGGAAAGTTAACAAAATGGAATTTCTACAAAAAAGTTTAAGAATGTTAGAAACATTAAGAACTTTAGCTATAGGGTAACATGATACAATTCACCATATCCTAAAAACAACACTTAGGGCTGGAGAGATGGCTCAGCGATTAAGAGCATTGCCTGCTCTTCCAAAGGTCCTGAGTTCAATTCCCAGCAACCACATGGTGGCTCACAACACTTAGCAAGTAGTAAATATGTCTTATTTCTGAACATCATGCATAATGTAAAGCGTTCAATGCACAGAGTTCTCCCATTCTTTATTAGACTCAGTCTGGTTATCATATACTCAGTTCAGTCTGTTGGAGCAAATAAAATTTATCAGTCCTCTAGGTTTAGATCTCAATCAAATCAAGATCAGCCAAAGCTTTCCATTTACAATGACACAAAGCATAAACTTAAATCGTTTATATTTAGATCTTTAAATAGAGCAACCATTCCTAGAAGTATTGTATAGACAGTAATTCTATGAAACAGTTGTCACAATAGCACCAATAAGAATCAACTACTTTATCCTTAATTCAAGAACCTATTACAACTGCAAAGAATCCTCACATAAAAATATTCAGCAACATGCTTAAGAAAACTAAGTACTAACATTATTTCTTCCACTTATTTTCTATACAGAAATCATATTAGCATTTTAAAACAAATACTGAACTAATAATACTAGCCAATAGAATCAGTAGTGCATCATCTGTCATCTCAGTAACATATTCTTACATGGAAATGGGAAGCAGAGAAAGGAATTATCTTCAAAGACTTTCTCATGCCAGCTAGCATACCTTATGTAACAAAGTGACCTTTCTCAATCAAGTTGAAAAAACTAACACCTGAGTTTTCCTCAGCCCTTCACAGACAAGCCTTGGCACAAACACATATCCAAACACAAGATCTGTTCTTGTTTTTCACCAAGCATTATTTGCCTATTAATACTAACACTCAAGAGGCTGAGGAGCAGGATCCTAAAGTCAGGATCCTGAGATACACAGCAAAATCCTGTCTAAGAGAATTTGGTAGAAGGAAGCTGAACATTTCAAATGAACTGTTCAGGGTACCAGGTCACCCAAATTCTACAAAAGCTCAAAAGCCAATGGCTGGAAAATTGGAAATCTTTAGGATCCAGATGCTCAAACACACACACACACACACACACACACACACACACACACACACACACACANNACACACACACACACACACACACACACACACAGAGTAAATATATATAAGGTTGACTCAACAAAACATCCTGCTACATAAAGGGCAACTACTTTTTTGAAATTTGCAATGATATGCTAAACTTCTAGATCTAACTAATTTTAATAACCAAGTCTGCTCCTTCAAAAAAGTCACTTTCCAAACTAAGCACTAGCCTTACAGCAAATTTTCAATAAAGAGCTCAGGCAAATACTTATGAACATTAGGAAGATAAAAGCTGAATAAAAATTTGGATAACACTAAAGATGTTTTGAAAAGCATACAGAAAATCTTTTGTTTTATACACATGCATACATTTATTTATTCATATAAAGGAGTTTAACTTGAGTTACCCTACACAAGAGATAATGCTCCAGAAGCTTTATGTTGCTAAATGCAAATCCCAATGCCAGGTCCAGATACATCATGATTGTAATGGCTAACCCAAAGACACCCTACCCCTGGAAAAAGAATTACAGGCTACTATCCCTGTTCTCAGTTGAAGACGAGAGCTTGATAAGACACTTGTTGAAGACATCACATTTTTGCTCACAGGACATGGAGAAATCAAGTGGGTACTGACCAAGAAGCTTCTTCTTGCCAGATAGCTTTCATACTATCAGAAGGATCTGATGTAGGCTGCTGGGAGGAAGTTAGCAACACCTTTACCCAACTGAGAACCTTGTGAACCACAATGACCAGTATGACAAGATATGTCCATGGGTGCAATAGTAGCGTGAAATATTACAATAGTAAACAGTTGCTTTACTATTTAAGTCAGATTTAAGACTCACTCCACAAAGGAAAAGCATTTGTAGTACTGTTGTTAATCCAGCTAAGAACCCATGGTTGATGTACTCACAGGCCACAGGGGGTAAATCTATTCCTATTATTTTGTTAAAAAGACACAATATCAAACTGTCCTGTAAATCCATCTCTCTGTATCTACAGATTAGTGCAGCTATCCATCTTCATCCTAAGTTTCCTCCCACAGTGGTGGTGGTTAACACAAATTCACAACTGATCAACGTGCAAAGAATTAAGAGTTCATGAGATGGAGTGCTCAGTCACAAATAGGACATCTTTATCATCACCCCCTACCAAGCTTCAAGGACCATCATAGAAGAGAAGACAGAAATACTTTTAAGAGTCAGAGGTTAGGGAGAATCAGAGTGAAAACACTGTCTTCTGGACAGGACAAGATACCTGAACTCATGAACTCACTCTAGCTCTGACTCCCTGCACACAAGTAGCCAAGTCAGCCAGGCGGCACACCTTTAGTTCCAGCATTGGGAAGGCAGAGGCAGGCGGATCTCTGAGTTCCAGGACAGCCTGATTTACAGAATGAGTTCCAGGACAGCCAGGGCTACAACACCAAAAAGAAAAAGAGAAGAATAAGCAAATTAATGTTCTAGCATAGGAGAGGGAGGGCTCATGAGCCTCCCTGCAGGAGCTAATGATGTTGATGGCTTCTTGGCAAGGGTAATTATGTATTCTTTAAGAAAATGGTCTCTGGCAGGTCAACCATACTCCAGTGGATGGCCTCACAACCATGAGAATATTAATAGTACAAACTGGACTCAGTAGGGCTATTTTAAAAAAAAAAAGTGATGAGAGTGGATCTGGGAAGAGTTACTGGAAAAAGTGGGAGGTTAAGGTGATCAAAATACTATGGGAAAGAGGAAAAAGCTTGGGTAAATATTCAAGCACTTAAATAAAGCATTAGTAGTGCAATGAAAATTGACTGTAATAAGTCATTTACTGAAAAATATAAGGTAGTCTCAAAAGGCTTTCTTTTTACAAAGTGCAAAGGCAAAATTAAAGACTGCTTTAATATGTGAGTAGAACTTAGATGTTTAAGCAGGGCAAAACTGCAACCATAACAATTTAGTTTTATTGAACGATTTAATCCTGACCCTAAAATTGATACCATATATCCAGCGTAGAAGACAACTTTTACCCTTTAAAGATAGTGTTTTATAATGTTTAACCCATTTTAATCTTCATAGAAATCAAATCAAAATAGCAAATGCACTGAGACTGGGACTTTAGGTGGTTCTTCTCCAATTTCAAAATATTCTAAATAATACTTTTTTTTCTGTGTGAGTGGCTTTGCCAAGGCCAAGTCCTTCTGTAACCATGCATCTTTTTTAAGATTTTATTTATTTTTATTTATTTATTATGTATACAGTATTCTCTGTGCGTGTATGCCCGCATGCCAGAAGAGGGCACCAGATCTCATTACAGATGGTTGTGAGTCACCATGTGGTTGCTGGGAATTGAACACAGGACCTCGGGAAGAGCAACCAGTGCTCTTAACCACTGAGCCATCTCTCCAGCCCCTTTTTTTTGGTTTTTCAAAACAAGGTTTCTCTGTAGCTTTGAAGCCTATCCCTGAAAAAGCTCTTATAGACCAGGTTGGCCTTGAATTCAAAGAAATCCACTTGCCTCTGCTTATTGCATGCTGGGATTAAAGGCATGTGCCACCACCGCCCAGCTTAAAAATTATATACTTTTCAATCTGAGATTTGAAAATAGCCATAAATTATATACAAGTAGAGAATTGCATGCCATTGGTTCACTATAATTAAAGACAAAATTGATAAAACTCTACTTATAGATTTAGCTTTAGTATATTTTAATAAGAGCTACTGTCTTAGAAACTATAGGTTTAAATATAGTTTATTATATATTACATGAATATTTAAATATTATCACTACCAAATTATATTTTATCTTGCCTCATAATTACAAAGAATGATTTTTTTTAAAGAAATTAAAACTAGATATCTGAGAATAAGAAAAAAATGGGGGCCAGGCATAGTGGTGTATACCTTTAAAACTACCATTTGAGAAGAGCAAGCAGATTCCTATGAGTTTTAGGCCATTCTAGTATACATAATGAGTTCCATGCCAGCTAAGGCTACATCATGAGACCCTGTCTCAAAAAAGAAAAAACCTGTAGGAAGGGGATATGTAACTCTATCCAATCTAATGTATAATAATATTGATTATCTAACATAATTCTGACTAGTTTAGTTTTCTAGTCAGCACATTCTAGGCATTTTACCAGCATCCTTTATTGGTCTGTCTTCCTTGGCACAAAAGTAAAGAAAAATTAGATCAATACATGAGCCACTGTCATAGTCCATTTTTGTTGCAACAACAGAATATTAGAAACAGGATAATTTGTAAAGAAAAGAGATTCAAAAGGGTTCACAGTTCATCAAGCTAGTAAATTCAAAGGCATGGTGTTAGCATCTGCTTGAGCTATAGATAAAAATTACAACTGAGAGAACATCACAGAAAGAGGATGTAGAATGAATATAAGAGCTGGATAATTGGGCAGAGTGCTGTGAAATGCTTTAATTCACAGCTGATATGGTTATCTTCATAGGACCAAAATTTTAGCATAGAATGTTGAAGGAGATGCTCTCCAGGCCCCATACCTTACTGTGGTGCTATTGGCTGTTGATGCCATTTTTCTCTGGAGATGTGTGATCACTAGTTGGCTTCTCCTGTTCCAGGAAACGGACACATGGGCAGCCCTGACTGGACTTAATAGGTTATAAAAAAAAGAAAAAAAGAAAAAAGGAAGAGCTTGGGATGGAGATGTGATGAAAGAAATACAGGGAGGTGGAGAGGTGGAGGGTGGATATATTTCATTATTAAAAAAGTATGAAAGTATTAAGAATTAAAAAATTATATTAATGAAAACTACATCTCAGTTCTTGCTGTGCAAATCAGCAAAAATTAAAATAAAAATTTTCCTGAATCTTTTTTGAAAGAATCTACTTGAGAAGAAATTGAACCTAAAGTATGCAAGCAAAGCAGTTAAGGACGGCTGGAATGTAGGAACTGTTCTGCTCGAATCTTTGAAAATGGACAGCAAGAGCATGTTTAAATAAATCAAATAAATACTGAACTACAGGAGAGTAAAACTAGTGACTACAGCATAGTAAAATCAGTGTTCTTCTTAACTATTTAGGCCTGATTTTCTGGAATATGTGATTATGTGATGCCAAATTCTTTCTAAAGCCAGACATCAAGATAATAGCTTTAGATGTTTTAAAGTGTGCGTGTGTGTGCACACACATGTGTGTGTATACACTTCTCATATTCAATTATACTTTTGTTGAGTTGGCTAAGTTTAGAAATGTATTTTCTTCTTAGTAGAAAGACAAAAATTAGTTTCTGCTCAGTCTAGAAAAGAAAGAAACTGAAATCTGAGCAGCCACCTGCACTCTACTAGTACAGTTTTGACCTATTCTTGCCCTCCATAGTAGATCATCAGAGTAAATTCCAAAGACCATCCTAGAGAAGCCTACAGCAGATACCACGAAAGGATCCAGAAACAGGAATCAAGGAATCCCTTTACAGGAAATGGTTGGTCAGGACTCACAGACTTAATGATAGTGCTATATGACAAAGACATCATAGAATGAAGCCTTGTCATGGAAGAGGCTAAAAGTGACTCTGAATGGACAAAGAATAATCCACTGAACAAGTGAAAAAAAGAAGAGTCTTTTTAAAATACTGTTTACATTTTATTCAGAGAGAGAGAGTGTGTACAGAGGTCAGGAAATCTTACAGAAGTTGGTTCTGGCCTTCCACAAGATTTTCAGGGACTGAACTCACGTTTTCAGGATTGAGAGCAAGCATCTTTTACTCTCAGAACCATTTCATCTGCACCTCAAAATTTTAAAGCAAGAAAAGAATGAACTGAATTATTATTATGGAAACTCTATAAAAGAATAATCAAATTATATCAACTTAAGATACAGTATAAATAGATATAACATGAAAATGTAAAATGAGATATGTGAGCTACTGCATTCTTATAGTTTCTGTAATTTTTTAAAACAACATAAAAAGCACTCTGGGAAAACTATAAAATTTCTTTCCTATTTGAACAGCAACAAAATTAATAAATTCCTGAAAACATCAGTCTGGCTAAACAAGTAAAAATTTGAAAATCTGCAGAAATGTAAGTCCAAGTATATTTTAGCATGGAACTTATAAATGAAAAGGTTCGATTACTTAAAATACTTTGCTTCTAATAATAACAATTACAGATTAGCCAATAACAGCCTAAAAATTTAACAGTTAAATCCACAGTAAACTACAGATGAGATGAAGGGAGAAAAGGTTTAGGAAAAGAATGACTGCTTAAAACCTTAGGGATATATGACATTATTTAGGTTGATATACTGATGCCAAGATTATAAACAGAAATCTGCACTAAAATATATGCAAACCCATCAATTTTCCCAGCATAAAACAGACTAGTAAATTAATTATACCCTATAAGTTGTATTTTCTCACAATAGTATCCTTAGACACAGCAAAGGTGAACAGACCATTGACTGGAAATACAAAATCTCACTTGTCTAGAGTAATCAGAATGAAGGCTTCAGAAACAGGGAGGCACAAATGTTTATTCTAGCATTTAATTTAAAAAATATTGACACCAAAGAATCAAATATATAACTATGAAACAGTTTATCCAAAACTAAATGCTTCATTAGAGCTGATATAGCCAAAAACAGAAGAAAAAGTCCTGGGAAATAATGAACAAAGTGGAAACAAAATAAAGTGAAATGAAACCTTCATCAAGGCTGGGTGGAGAGTTAAAAAAAGAAAAGAACAGATAAAACAGTAATTTGCATTTGCATACACAGAACACATTCCATACCAACAATGCTACCAATATTGTGCGTAAAAGATTTCCATGAAGCATTGACAAGGATTGAAAACAACTTGAAAATAAAGCAAAGGCACTGACTGCTAGAAGTATTCCAGCTTCTTCATTGAGCATCTGAGGAGAGGGTACCTCAACTGGTCCCATCTTATAGCCACACT
>LOEQ01006959.1:61332-71663 GCA_001685075.1 Bramus lutescens | reverse complement strand
TGGGAGGAGGTGGAAATTTTTAATAAAAAAAAAAAACAGCATCATTCTTTCTTCCTCTAAGCATAAAACTGGTCATTCATCTTAGTCAACAGTAGACTAGGAAAGTAACTGACTGAACAATTGTTGAGTCAAGATGGCACTCCCCAGTAGATAGAAATGGAAGTTCCAGGGTTTATTAACATCTGAATTAAAAATTTTAGCTTAAATAATAGAATAACATCATTCAATTCCAGTGCCTCCCAACATGAGTGAAATAATCAAGATTTTAGTTTAGGATACAACTTGTTATTAAAAATAAACATCAGGGGGGCTGGGGAGATGGCTCAGTGGTTAAGAGCACTGACTGCTCTTCCAGAGGACCTGGGTTCAATTCACAGCAACCACATGGCAGCTTAAAACTGTGTAATTCTAGTTCCAGGAGACCCAACACTCATGACAAAACACCAATGTACATAAAATATAAATAAATAAATATTAAAAAAACATCATAATAGGACAACTGTAATATAAACGTTGAGCACTGCCTCCAAACCACACCAACCTAATTATACAAAAAAGATAACAAAGTGATTGTCCCTTCTTCTCTCTCCCTTTCCATGTGTTTTTCTTAATCCTTTCAATGATGTGTTGAGGTAAGATAAGAACTAAACAAAGTGTTAAGATCATTTAGCAATCACATTAAGATCTTTTTGTTTTGCAGATACTCTGGTAGACTCTGGTCTTATTTCTCTGAGGTTTCCATTACCTAAGATATCTCTAAACTTTTTTCAAGATGATTTTTCAATATTTTAATCAGTTATAGGTGCTTTGGTAGGTGTTAGCTAATCACTCTCAAATAAATATATTCCACCGAAGTCACATGCTCAACTTGGTGAAGTGTCAGACATACTGACAATATACAATGGGTTGTACCTGCCTATTTAACAAATCAAAAAAGAAAGAGGACTATTAAGGAGAACTATTAAAGTAACTGCAAAGATAATTGCTGGTTTATCACCTTTCTTTAAGTTCTAAAGTATAGTAATGTGGGTTAGTGCTAGTTGCTACTATTTGAAAAACCAAGTGGCTTATCACAGTAACAACCTAATGTGTGTCTTCCTGGCTGACAGATGGCTCTCAGTATCATTGTTTAGTGATTCAGACTTCCTTCATCTTACAGATCACCGTTCATCTAGGCCTCATCAGTCTTCTGCAGGAATCTCTAGCAGAAGAGGGAAGATCAAGAATAAGGAAGGTTGAACTAACATTTTTAAATTGAGCAGGATGAAGTAATTTTGCTTATTTAGAGTAAGGAGCAAGGCTATGAATGATAGTCTAGAAGTGGACGTACAGGAAGAAATAACAGGATTCAGCAAAAACAAAAATCTTTACAAAAGAAAAGTCTGGATTTATATTTAGAGACAATTTGAATCAAATTTCAAAGTCAGTCTCTCTGGGCTATCACCATAATTGGCCATTGCAAACAGATAATCTAACCTAATCAACACTAAGTTCCTAATAACTTTCTTGGTTATTTTTAAAAGTTTTATTCACCCCTAAAAGAGATTCACCATCATTGAGAATACCGTAAAAGAAAAGTTCTTCCAAAAAGGTTTTAAAAAAAAATGCTAGGATACATAAGTATTTCCTCAATATGATCTCTTTAAGTAGGTTTGGAGAATGGTACACTTACCTCAAAGTTCCACGAATTTAAAAGAGAAATGTGGCATGCCATTTCAAACAGATTATAACTATACACATGTGTGTAGCATCTGATAAGGAAAAAAACTGTGAAGCAACATTAAGCGAAGTATTGAAGTTAAATTTTCTGAGTAAATTTAACAGTAAATTTAACTATAAAACACTTTTAAACTATCTTTTAATTGATTGTGCTTACTGCACATTTGCATCAAATATGCAGTTAAGAAAACAACTTTCATGGGTTCGCTATCCCCTTCTACCATGTGGGTCCAGAAGACTGAACTTGGATTAGGCTCAGTGGCAGGCTTTTTTGCCTGCTGAGCCACCTCACTGGCCTATAAAACAGCTTATGATAAACTAAAACCTCTTAGTAAGCAAGGAATTCACTGCTATCATCTGTTCTAGGTTACAGGATTGGGAACCATTTGGAGACTAGAGGTTCTATTTTCAAATGCTTAATATCATCAATCTTACTGAAAGACCAGCACTTTCTATTCAAAAGGGACTATATTCATCATCTCCTCCTACTTTTAAGAAACATCCATTCTCTTAGTACTCTTTGTTTTCATCTAAGTAGCACAAGGGAAAGAATATAACTGAATTAAGTTATACACATATAACAAGTCTCAATGTTCTTACATGGACCTAATCTACATGGGAAGTAGAAAATACAAGATCTCCTGAGTAAACTGAGAGCATGGGGACATGGGAGAGGGTTGGAAGGGAGGGGAGAGGAAGGGAGGAGAGCAGAGAAAGATGTACAGCTCAATAAAATCAATTTTTAAAAGTTAAAAGTAATTGTCAACTCAAAAGAATCTTTAGTAAAATTTCAAACAAGCTGATACAACATTAAAGCATTCAAACAGAGGAATATATTTGGTGGGTAGTGACATACAAAAGTGAGTAAATTCCTGCTCTAAAATAACCCTGACATTTTAAGTAAGAACACATGTTCCTTAAATAGCTTCAACACAACAGAAAGACATGTATATGGTGCTTAAATAACATAGAGGAATAACAATTATCTCAACCTGAAAAAGCTGAGATTATCTGAAGGACTACTTTGCAAAGAATTCAGGAGTTTTCAGCAAAAACACACATTTATTAGAGAAAGAGACATTCCTGAAAGAGACCATGAATTCAAGGCAAAGAGTTACAAAGAACAAAACAAAATATTTTTTTTTAAAACAGTGAGTTCAAGCTCGTAGGAATAAAAGTACAAAATGGATACATTAAGATGAGTGAGTCTTTTACGCCAAGCTAAACATGGTGGACTTTATTTCTTATGAACTGTAACTAAGAAATCTTTTTACAAAAAAAAATCACATTTTTTCTTCTAAAGATAGACTATACTTAATTGTAGCAAAATAGCAAAATAAAAATCTAATGGCAGGGAAAGACCTAAGAGTACTAAGCAGTCTACAGTTCAACAGGAAATAGTTGGGAACTACTGAAGGGACCTCTAGACCTCTGATAGACAAGGGAAAAAAAGACTCACAGACCAAAGAGAATTCTGAGATGGAATAATATATAGTAATCAGAGGGAGAAATAAGATAGAAGGAAAAGCCAAGCTTTATTCTGGCCCAAAGTAAAATAATAATCATCATCATCCAATACTCTAGGTCTGAACGTCTACCAAGACTGTGTTCTACAGTGCCAACAAAGAAACCATTTAATCATTCCCACATCAAGTCTCTTAATCTAAACTTTAATCATTCAATATTCTGATCTTGATAGCTGTACTTCTAAATCGTAACTCTGTACAAATAAATCATTAAATCATAATTCAACTGTCCAACTATATAGTTAAAATTTTATTATTTATTCTCCCAGTATCATAAAACAATATGAGTCCACTTTTTCAAAGCATCTAAACTGAACATTAATTTCCACGCTAAAAGAGTATGGTGTGTTCTACTCTGTGAAAACATAGGTCTAAGAAAAAAAGCACTAACAAATCTTCTTTAAAAATATTTAATTTTTAAGTTTGTAGAATATAGGGATATCAGTTTTAATCTGCTGTTAACAAGTTCTACCTCTAAAAATGATCACTCTAGTCCACAGAAATGCCACACATACTTTCTAAAGATTTACTTCTTGTGGTTGGTGTGCCCATCTGCTTATGGTTGCCTTCAGAAGCTAGACGAGGGGGTCAGAAAACCTGACACTGGAGTTACAAAGACCTAGGCGTTAGGAATATAACTCCTGTTAACTGCAAGAGCAGCAGGCACTCAACTTCTGAGTCATTTCTCAAGCCCTAGACTTTTTACTTTAAATTCCTGCAGGGTCTCTTGCTCTGACTGGCTCTAAGATCTCCCTCTGCCCTCCTGTCACAGTCTCTGTAGCACTAATATTACTGGCATACATTGCAATGTCTAGCTTATAAGTACACTTTTCAAAGTTTGTTTCAATTTTGAATGTAAAATCACAATTTTGAACTCACTAATTATGAAGGCTCTAACAGAAATATGATGCATTTGTTAAGAATAATAAATAGGCTAGAAGACAGCTCAATGGTGAAGAACATCTGAATTTGATTCCCAGCACCCACATGCCAGCTTACAACTATCTGTAACTCCAGTCCCAGGGGATCTGACACCCTTTTCTGGCCTCCATGGGCACCAAGCATTGTGCGGCACAGAGATATATACATGCAAGACAAAATATCTATACATATAAAAAATACGTTTTTAAAAGTAATAAATTGTAGACAACCGTGAATTCAAATTGTGTTTAATGATTCAGATTAAAAATAAATTTTTCTCCAAACCACATCAACAAACCTATTTCTTATCAACTTTAAAGTAAGCAGTTTAGTCCACAGGCTCAACATTTAAAGCATCTCTCCAGGAAAGAAACATAATTGTAATGACATAAGTAGTAAATTACCCCATAATCACAGGGAAGAACTTCAAAACTCTGTTTAGTTGGGTCTCCACTGATTTTATGCTGTGTGAGTGGGAAAAATTTAAGTCATACCACTTGTACACTAAAATTGAAGTACCACAAAAAAAGATGATCATAGACCTCTATGTGGACAGAATATTGGGAACTTTTCATTATCTGGTGATTGTTGAGAAGAGTGTGATCTTCAAAGCACACAGACACGTGTGTGCAATCCCATTCTCCTCTCCTATTCCCTCCTCTCTATGCCCAACCTCGGAAGCTTCATGTTAAAAAAAATCACCCTCTAGGAATATATAACTAAAAATAAAAGCATGCATTCCTACAAATGTTTACTCGTTGTTTTGTCTTCCTGACAGTGATAAGAACACAAGGGTTTCTACAAGTTTTTCCCAAGGAAGGAGGACTACTCTCCCTAAGGCTGCTTAGGAACAGCATTAGGAAATTTAAAAAGGAGTAATGCCACTTTGTTTGTTTGTTTGATAAGGACACAATATTCTAGAACAGTTGGAATATTTACCTAAAATAAACACATCTTTTCACAAGAAGAGTGAAAAACAATTAGTACAAGAGTTCTTTCCTTTTTAGGAGTTATTTGAATACCAAATTTCTAAGAACTTTAAAACTCAAAGTAGGGACATAATGGAAATGATATATTCGTATTCATTTAGAATAGTTAATACTTGGGTATTAGCTAATTTTGCTAAATGTCAGAATAGTTATTCAGCAAAGAGAAATTACACTAGTCAGTAATATGTTTTAACAACAACAGATAAACCTGTGTGACTGACTTCTTAAATAGTTTGTGCAAGTAACATTTTGGTAAATTATTTTGCTTACACATAAGTAAAGCAAATACCCACCTGAAAACCTGTCTGACAATTTAAGTTTTGATCATAATATACACAAATTAATATGTAACTCACATTCTCCTTACCTGAGTTTTTAGAAATATTACATTTCAATTTCTAACTGAAAGAGCACACTGATTTTGGGGTGTTAAATTACTGGAAATATAATAATTTGGTGCTTATTCCATGGAATCTCAATAGATAAAAATCCACTTGGCAGAATTCTACGTGATTGCTGAAAAAGAAAAAACTTAGTCTTCCCCAGGAATGAGCACCCTAATTGGCTATCCAATAACAGGTGCTCAACCCTGAAATCATATACATATAAGCAACACTAAATGTACTTGGCAGGTTGTATTTATATCATTATGCATTTCTATATATGTAAGTGTTATGTTTGTAACAATAAATAAAAGGAAAACAAGCCATGAATTTGAGAAGGAGTGGAGGTGGAAAGACATGGAAGGGGTTGAAAGAAAGGGACCAAAAAGATAATTAGTATATGTATCAAAAAATTACCAAAAAAAAGTTTATCTTTACATTTCAGACTTTTGGCTTCTTTGGGAATTTTCTCAAGGTCAAGGTCCATTTAAGTAATGGTTCCTGTTAGTCTTTTAAGTAACTTTGTAAGCGACTACTTTAAAGTCATTTTAGTACATTTCACACTCTATGTATCTACTATTAAAAACATGTATAGTTGTGTCTAAACACTGTATGTTATACCAAAAAAAAACCCAACCTCACTCTGTATTATGTCTTTCTAAAAATAAACCAACACTAGCTCCTTCCACATTATACAAAGATATAAATCCATGTTTTTTCAAGCTTAACCACAGCCACTGAATGTCAGGCCCAAAACAAAGACCAAAGACAGCTAATTATATGAAAGGGGCAGCATAAACATAATCTATTAAATTTAATCTATCACATATTTATAAGATTTCATGTCCTTATGATCATTCTTCTGTGATTTCACTCCAGGGTATGCATACTTGTCTCTTAGTGTACATATATGTGTATCTATATAGTTCAAGAAGAAATCTCTGTAAATCCTGTATGTGAATTTTAACTAATATTTACTGTAAGGCCTTTTAAGTATTAGATACCACGCTACATACTATAATGCTAAAAATAACAGGTATATTAGTAAAGCACACATATCCACAAGAATTACCTTGCACACAGAGATATAGAAAAGTCATAACCACAGCTAATCTGCCAAGGAGTTGCAAACAGCTACATAATTAGATTAATTATTTTATTTAATTATATTCCATATAAATAATACAATTATGTGGAATAATGTGGATCAAACATGCAAAGATTCATCAACTATACTGTTTATTTACCTTCTTTTTACATTTTTATGAATGGAATATTTTAATGAATATAAAACAATAGTTTACTTCATCAATTTCTGTATCTTCCTATTTCCTAAATTCCTATTTAAAATTTCAGATGCTTACATGATTATATTCAATGGCCATACACTTTTATTCAATCCTCTTTTTGCAACATTAGAAAAGAATGGCACACAAAATATGGTTTACCAAGCATCTGTTTATTCTTTCATATATTAGGTGTAAAATTTATCCTTAAATAATAGTTACCTTCATAAAGACGCTAACTTTTGGTCACACAGCTTAAAAAGTGCAAACACAGCAATCATCTTAAAGATAACATAGGCAAAGAGCAAAGGTAAAGGCTCTAATGCTAATATTACTTTAAAATAAAAACTACAAGGGAATAAAATTTATAAAATATATAAATTCTGAGTATAAGAAATGAAAATAAGTTACTGAGTATTCAACTAAGACAGCACATAAATAGTACTATAGAAAAAGGCTTATACCTCCCCTTCTTACTCAGTAGCAGCAGGTATTTTAGTCAAAGCCAAGCCATGTTCATTTCAATAGTCAAAAGACATCATTAAGTATTGCTACATATTCTACAACACTACACAAGAAACCATGTTCAAAAACAATTCAGACTTCTACAACAAAGTGCATGTGTGTCTGGAGCACATAAGGGCCAGTGACATCACTCTAAGTCAAACTACAGAAAAACATTATGTATATGCAATGATATGCAGTAGGTCCAGAAATATTACAGAAGCCATTGGATGAAGCTATTCTCAGTTTCAAAAATAAAAGAAAGATTATATAAACAGAGTCATAACTTTAAAGTAACCCCCTGGGCCACTCCACTGTTCAGGCATTTGAAAGAATGCTTTGTAAATGCACAACTATAGTCAGAGACTAAAGATTCTTAGGAAGAGCAGAGTGGGTATGGTACAGCACCCTGTAATCCAATAACTCGGGAACCTGAATCAGGAAGTTGGCCAGCTAGAGCTACTATAAACTATACAGGGTGACCCTGTCAATTAAATATTCTCTTAAGAAGTGTATTAGCTTATGGTTTTTCTAAGAGTAGAAAAGACAAAAATCAGCTGATGAACTCTTCAAAAAGTTTCCCCCTGACCATACTGGATAAATAAGAAAATATTACTTATTACTATTAGTTGTGGGTGGTTTTGACCTTTCAGCAAGACAGCAAGTAGCAGTGCTTTTTAGTTTTCTGTTATGAAATACTGCTTCATGACTGGTGAATTACTTAATTCCAATAACTTGGCAGACAATGTTGAACACTAACCTTGCCAAACTACTATGGTTTCACTATCTTCAACTCCTTAATTTGGACAAGTCATAATTAAGGTGCAACATGGTAGTGCTCCGTTAAATTATATATGTGGAGTTCAAAGTCACATTGCAAGCACAGCTGTTGGCTCCCAGGAAGGCTGATTCAAGCTACTGAAACAATTACTTGAGACCAGTACTTGCTTAGCAATTCCTTAGGCATTAGTCAAGTCAGATCACCACCATTTATAACTAATCTAAACATCTGTGAAAGGAGAAAAGCATTCTGCACAATATAATGTGACTCAAGAGACAGCATAGATTCTTGTTACATGTAAATGCCACCAAGCTACAATAACTTCATAACCCTGAGCCCCAGGAACAAGGTACAATCTCTGTCTCCTCCATGTGCATGTGTGATTGCCCCCTCCCCTGTAAGAAGCAAGCAGAGAAAGTGGCTATCCTTCCATATTCTATTTTAGTTACATTCACCAAACCTCTCTTAAGTGCATGTCCCAGCACTAAGGAAGAATGCCATGGAAACACAAGAGAAAATCCATTTCTTTGTCATTCTTTTAGCTAGAAAAATCCCAGCAGTTCATCAACTGTGGAGTCAACATTTAATCTAGAATTAAAAGAACAGAATTCTACACCCATTTTATTGGTGAATTTCAAAGTATAAGTAGCTTGCCAAATAGTCACCCTCAAATGTTTTCTTCCTTTCTATCAAACAGCAACCAGAGACAGGATAATACAAAAGAAGTCACCAAGTATTCATGAACTTGCCTCCTCCTGCTATTTGCCTCAACATCATTCACGAAAACCACAGTGATAAAGGTATCAGTCATATCTGTTTCTATAAAAACTAGATTTGCGGTAGGTATTTTTCTATAATTTGTCCATAAATAATATCTTTAGATACTTCAGATTTAACACTAACCTATTAAAATTTATTCTGCAGAATAAATGCAAATATTTTCTAAATTGTCAGAAAAAAATAATTAGGTACTGGTCATTTCTAGGGGTCCAGATAAAGGGTAAGGGAAAGTTTGATAGTTTTGCTCATTCATCAATTCCCCAGACTTTTATCAGTAAATGAGTAGTATTCTCTTTCTTCAGTTTAATTTTAACAGACCAATTAAGAGACCACACATTAGATCAGCTCAACTTTTTTTTAAAATACATAATATGTTGGGCACAAAGAAAGGCTGTCAAAGACTTGGTTTCTTAGACATTTAATAGGAGAACAGAAATACATACTGAAGACAAATTACAACACACCAGGCACAGGTCCAGGACAGGAGCTATAGAAAAGCCTATCTGGGTGGGGTAGGAGAATTCTAAGCTCTGGAAAGAAAACTAAAATTAAAACCCAGAGTCATTGGTCATATACACTTGACACAGTATTAGCTGCAAGTGAAAGTTTTAGCAAAACTGAACTTTATATTTTTTTAATTTCAGACTTAATTTGAATGTTGTCTTTGTTTACATTTATTTAATTTGTGACATGGAGCTAAGCTTTGTTTCTTTAGTTCAAATGTAGCCCACATTAGCACAAATAAAATAATCAAAAGAATGCCATTACATTTCAATATTTCTCCAATGTAAAAAAAAGTCTTCCAAAACTGTAAACCAGAATCAGTTAATTATTCTTTTGAAAAAATTACTCTAATTAATAGAATGATTTTCAATTCAATAACCACACATAAAACTTTATATATAGTTAAAAAGTCATTTATCTACTTTATATACCTTAGGTATTGAGAGTAAAGTGTTTGGGAAAAACACAATCTTTGAACATAAAGTAGATTGATTAAATAACTTCTGCTACTTATACAACTGATTTTGACATCTTATGCACCATAAAATAACTGACAGGGAGAAAAAAATATCAGCCCTATTAATTAACACTATTTAGTTCAATTCTAAGAGATTAAAAATCTTCTCCCAAATCAGAATTTGGAATCCTGGAAACTTACAGCTTAGTATACTTTCACTCTATTCAAGAAAGTTTAGAAATAAGTTCCTATAAGGACTCTGGGAAAGTATATTTTAAATGGGGAAAGGGGTGCAGAGAACCTCAATCTCTAAGAATTTTAGCCAGATAATTAACTTTCAAACAGGAAATTGAAGAATATTTCTAACAGAGAAAAACTTATCAAAATGTTTGTATTTTACAACTAAGGACAGTATCAAAATGACTCTAGGCCGGGCAGTGGTGGCACACACCTTTAATCCCAGCACTCGGGAGGCAGAGGC
>LOEQ01006959.1:30733-49628 GCA_001685075.1 Bramus lutescens | reverse complement strand
CTATGGCTGAAAACCGAAAAGCATGCATTCAGCTTTTCATCAACACCATTTAAGATTTTCGTGGTAGGATCTCTTAAAAGAGCTGCAGGGTTTTGCAGCTAAAGCTGAGTCAGGAAGCCTCTCTTAAATGAGAGCAGTTGCTTGCTTCTAGCAAGCAGAGCAGACCTGAGAGATTGCTGCTACCAAGAAAACATGCTTTTTTCTTTTCTGCCCAGAATTACTTCCCAAGCTCTCTCAGGTTTTACGTGGGGTTTGTCAACCACATTGGAGCGCCATTTGTAGTGATGAGGGGCACTACATCAGACAATGTCCCTATAGGAAATATAGGGTATTAGCTTTAAACCCCGATAGCAACTCTGGCTGCCAAGTGTGAAGTCAATGGCGCATCCCAGAGGCTATATGACAAAAATAACCCAAGATGGGGCAAAGACGTCATATTCTCTTCTGTGACAATGCTTTTGTTTAATTCCCAAATGCGGGGTCTGTAATATATTAAAGCAATGGTAGTCATGTGAAAGAAATCTGTTTTATTATATTTTAGATGACTGTATAAGGATTAACATGTGCTTCTAATTTCTTCATTTATCAATGAACTTTTTATAACCCAAGTGAGTGTGTTGAAGATTGTTCTTAAAATGCAGGCAAAGGCGAGAGAATTAGCTCCTCGTTTAAGAGCACCGTTGCTCTTCCAGGGAATGCAGGTTCCATTCCCAGAGCCCCCATGGCAGGCTCACAACTAACTAGAACTCCAGTCCCAGGGGGTCCAATGCCATCCTGTCGACTCCATGTGTCCCAGGCATACACATCATACACAAACATATATTCAGGCAAAGCATCATATAGCAGTACTTGATTAATGAAATTTCTTTATTATTTTGATCTTTGGTAGTATACAGTTTTCACGGTGCCTACTTAGCATTCTATTTAAAAGGTCTATACTGATATATCTAATAAGCATGTAAGAAGGCTTAGTAGCAATAACAGCACAGCAAGCCATAATAACTCTTTATGAAGTTATTCATTAAATATCCTTGAAGTGTCTGAACTGTCTTCTACAGACTGCAGACTATACCCATTCTCACACTTTGGTAAGGTGTGATCTATTTAGGAGCAAAAGGATATGCCTCCAAAATAAAAGAGATACAAATAAAGTATCACTGAAACCATGGGAAAGAAAAATTCCCTTTTATGGGAAACTGTTAAGAAGTGCATTAAAAAGTCATATAGTAAGGAATGCATAGGACCTTTGAGAAGACTGCAATGTGCCTTGGCTGAATGTCAAAGGAAGATAATGTTGCACCAGGGGAAAGTCTAGCTGCCAAGGAAGGTGTGCACTTTACTGAGCATGCAGTGAGGAACTGTTGGAAATTCCTGAACAGGTGCAAAAGCATGAGTGGAGAAGATGAATGTATGAATGGTTTTCAGTATGAACTGGAGACTGACAGCTGGCAGATAATGTAGGAGGCTTGGAGGATGCTCTGTTTTGAGCAGTAGTCTCAATGGGGAGAAAGGCAGAGGGCATGGAGACGTGCAAGGATTCAAGTGCTCTTTCTTGGCCGATGATCCTCTGAACCTTCAAGTTTGGATGCCCAAGAAGAGAGTGATGCCTTCGACAGGAGCATGCAGCCAACACAAGGAAGGGGTTTGGGAAAAGAGGAGTCCAGCTATTAAATTAAAGCCCAGAGGATATTAAGTTTTCCTCCTTATTGCCCTCCTCCTCCTCCTTCTCCTCCTGCTCATTCTCCTCATTTTCCTTCTCCAGCCCCAGCAATCACCACCACTTTCTCTTCTTCCTTAGTACTGGACTTGAAAATGGCGAATATATGGATTTGGAAATTATACTTGTACACACAGTATTTGAATTCACCAGTAAATTTGGCAAAAGAGAAAAACGTAACAATAAAGGAAAAGAATGTCAAGGGAAAAATTGATTGAAAATTATACATGAATGGGAAGAAAAGAGTAAACAAAAGGAGGGAGAAAACCAGAAATAAAAGCTAGAGAGGAGTATTCTTCACAAAACAGAGTTAGTGTCTCAAAAAGTAAGTTTAGTAGATGCTTTGTACGGTAGCTAGCAAGTTAATGTCCTTCTCTAGGATTCCTCTCCCAGCACCCAGAAAGCATGGGCCTAGCTGCTATGCTTGTACCCAATAATCTTGCCCCCTCGACTATAGTTGATTTGACTTACATTCAGTGAGTAATTAAAACTCATGCAATCATATTTTCTCTACTGGGAATTTAGAACTAAGAATTGAAAGATTAAGCTATACCACTTTAAAGTATACACCCAAAACAATCCATTACTTTTCTTCAGAGATACCTGCATGCCCATATTTTTGCTGCATTATTTATGATATCCAGGTTATAGTATCTAAGTGCCTATCAGTAGATGAATGGAAAAAATATGATGAATATATACAATAGAGTTTTGTTCAGCCATATAGAAGAAAGAAATTACGTCATCTCCAAGAAAATCAATGGTACTAAAGATAATCATGTTAAGTGAAATAAGACAGACTCATAAAGACTAGGACAGCATGTTTTCTCTCCTGTGGAATCTGTGCATGGGGGACAGGAAGGAGGAAAGGGGGAAGGAAAGGGCAGGTGGGAGGGAAGAGGGATAAGAAAGAACAATAGGGACTAGAGAAATGGCTTAGCTGTTAAGAGAACCTTTTGCTAGCTACCCACCTCTGAAACTGACCAGTATTATATTGGCTGCTAAAGTCCACTGGTAAGCCATGGTAAAATACAATTTTTATTAGGCAAAGATGTGTTACATTGTTTCTGCTGCATTTGTTTAATTATGTAAAGGTGGGTTGTATTTGTTTCACCTTGCTTGCCGAAGGCACCTGATTGGTCTAATAAAAAGCTGAATGGCCAATGCTAGGTAGGAAGGGGATAGACAGGACTGACAGGTTTGGAGGATAAGTAGGAGGATAAATCTAGGTTCAGAAGAAAAGGAAGGAAGAGAATGAGGGAGAAAGAAAGGGACAAGCCTAGGGCCAGAAACCAGGCAGCCACCAGGCAGCCAGACACAAGAAGCAGCGAAAGTAAGATATACAGAAAGACAGGTAAAAAGCCCTAAGGCAAAAACATGGATGAAAAGAAACAGGTTAAGTTATAAGAGCTAGTGGGACAAGCATAATATAAGGTTAAACATTCATAACTAATAAGAAATCTCTGAGTCATTATTTGGGAGCTGGTTGGTGATTCAAAAGAAACTTACAGTGAGCTCTCAGCCCCCAGATTTTAGGAAACAGGGTTGTCCTGCATCACAAAGACTTTGATAAAAGCATGGGAACAGCCTAGAAAACAATAAAAAAGAAATCCTATGATCTTGTCTCAGAAGACTGCACTAAAGCAGAGAGAGAGGCGGCAGGGGGTGGGTGGGGGAAACTGTTGTTCTTAAAGAAGATCTAGGTTCAGTTTCCAGCACTCACATGGTAGCTTACAACCACACATAACTCCATTTTCAGATGATCATAACCCTACTTCTGACCTCTGCAGGCACCAGGCACACACATGGTGCATATACATACAAGTAGGCAAAACACTAATATACATAAGAGTAAAATGAACAAATATAAGACAGAATTTAAAGAAAGAGTAATAATGTAAATATGATAAAGTCCATTATATACATATATAGAAATGTTTCAGCGAAATCCCTCTGCAAATTAATATATGCTAATAAAAGGAAACAAAATTATTCTACTAAAGACATAGTTTGGGTAAACACAGAAACCATACCTTAGGGCCCAGTGGATCCCCACCAGTCCTGATCCTACACCAACATTTAGCCATTTTTCACACACTTGGTCAAACTCAAGTCATTGAGCATCCTCTACTGTTGAAATCTAAGACACTTGCTGGGTATGTCCTCTTCTTTAAGTACAACTGCTCGGTGCCTTCGCAGATTCTTTTTCCTCTATGTATCTACAGAAATTGGGCTGTATTCTCTACTTTCATCTCTGTCACCCATCTTCCTGTTAATCTCAACTTTAAGTACTGTGAAATACTGACAACTTTTAAATCCATTTCTCCAAGCCAGACATTTCCTCCAAGTTCAAAAATCATACATCTAGTGACCTCCATGAATGTGAAATCTTCATGAATGCCTCAATTAAATATGTTCACAATGAAAATAAGTTCTTAACTCCTGTATTCCTACTTCCTCCCAACAACCGTAAAGACTTCTGTCCTCATTTCCCCCCTGATTTCTATAGTGTTACTATCTTTCCATTCATTAAAATTAGAGACCTGAACCATATTCTGGGTTTGTCACTCTCCCTCACACCCCATCTCCAGCCCCTCAGCTCAGCTTCTTCGTTCCTCACACATAGGTACCCAGTCCACCCACTTCCATGGCTTCTGCGACTACATCAATCTGGAATATCACCGTCTCTTATCTAAGAGCTTGTTAGTTGTTCAACTGCACTTCCTTATTTTTTTTTCTAGGTATCAGTTATCAGGCAAAGGAAACTGTGCTGGACAACATCTTCCAGTAACTTTTCAAGGAAATCCAGGTTCCCTACCAGTTCAGAAAGCCTGGCCTGTTCTGCCTTCTGCCTCCTCCCCACCTGATCTTGCTCTGCTGCGGGCTCCAGCCACATGGCTTCCTTTCACTTCCTCTGAAACACCTCGGCAGAGCCCTTGCACAGGTGTATCCTCGCCTACTCAAATCCCCAGTGCTTCCTTCACATGTTTCAGGTTTCAAAGTCAGATATTTAAAATGTCGTTTCTGAGTTCTCACTTGTCACTAATAATTCGTCATTAAGTCACTTTGTTTCCGCCATAGGACTCATTACAGGTTATAAACGTGCATTTCTCTGCTTCCCCATGAGATTGTAATGTCCCCAGGTGCAGAGACCTTGTCTTTCCTATTCATTAACTGGTCACTTAACACTTACACGGAGACTAAAATACAACAGGTGCCGGTAATTACTGACTGCAATTTCACTGGTTGTTGGTTGTTCCCTAGTTCCTTATTAACATGTCTACATACTGCACTTTNATCTTACTGTCTTCTGCTAAACTACTCTTGGTTCTGCTGTCTGAGACAGTGTGTTAAAGTCCGCATTGCGGTGACAAGGACTTGTGAATATCCACTAGAAGGAGGGGAAATGAACTCATTGTTTCGGACATTTCAGTCTAAAGTCAGGGAGGTCCTTTGCTTTAGCCAGAAGCCAGCAGCATATCATGGAAAGTGAGGCATGACGGAGCAGAGCTGCTTAGTCCAAGAAGCAGAAACACATACAATGTCAGGAGACAAGGTGTGTTTCTGCATGATAGCATACCCTCAAAGACTAACCAAATGCTCCTCTTTACTACCTCCTAAAAATTCCATCATATTATGATGATCTCGAGGAATGAATACATTGGTTAGCTTCAAGTCCTCAGGATCCAGTCGCTTCCCAAAAGCTATCAGCTGGTAACCAAGCCCTCAACACATGAACCCTTGGGGGCATCCCAGATTCAAACTGTATCAGTAGGCTTCTGTTTTTACATCACATGGTCACATTTGATGAAGATTTTAGAAGGATGAGGTGGTTAACAATGTCATATGATGTTGGACAGGTATTATTATTTTACTGAGGAAATGTGAGCAAACATCTATTCTCCCCTGATACTGTGCTAACCATAAACCAAAGAAATGATTCCACACAGCTTTAGATGGTGAACCAATATATTTAATTGAGGTTGCTTATCCTCAGAAGGGTGGGCATCTTATAAAAAGCCACCCACCAAAGAACATTGGCCTACTCCACAACAGGAGCTGTTGATGAGTATTATTTATCACCTTGTAAGACTTCCCTCCCCTGCACAAGGGAATGCCAATGGCTTAGTCTTCTAAGAGTCTCATGTGGGCGATCAAGGCTGCCCTGATTTCAAGGCGACAATGGCAAAAGTTTTAACAAGTTTCCTTGCAGACTGTTATGATTAGGCAAATCTGGGAAACAGTAGTTTGGAAATAAATATAAATTTCCCAAGCATTATTGTAGGCCCCAAATATTTTCTCTTTCTCAGGGAATTACAGATAAACACTGATATATGTCATCAAGTCATGAAAGTTCCCAAAAGCTGCCAAAGTTCTATCTGACTTCCTACAAAATAATCTAAGCAGACTGG
This sequence comes from Bramus lutescens, assembly GCA_001685075.1. Classification (NCBI taxonomy): domain Eukaryota; kingdom Metazoa; phylum Chordata; class Mammalia; order Rodentia; family Cricetidae; genus Bramus; species Bramus lutescens. The sequence continues at coordinate 43,499 of LOEQ01006959.1, read as the reverse complement.
CATTTTCTATAACTTGCATCCAATCATATTATTCCAAATAAGCTACAGTGATATTCAAAATGTAAATGAGAGTAAAACTATATCTTTATTTTTTATTTTATGACTGGGTGTTTTGCTTGCGTGTATGTCTGTAACACATGTATGCATGGTGCCCTGTGAAGTCAGAAGAGGAAGTTGGATTTCTTGGGACTAGAGTTATAAACAGTTATAAGCCACCATGTGGGCACTTGGAACTCAACAGAGTCCTCTGCATGAGCAGCCAGGGCTCGTAACTGCTGATCTACCTCTCCAGCCCCAGCAGGACAGATATATCTTAATTACAGAGAATTTCACTGAGAAACAGGTAAATGGGCTGGATTTGCCAGCAGTTATTTTTTGTAGTAGGATAATAACTCCAATATTTTAAAAGGCATTCTGCTTCTAGTTTGCTTATATCTAAGGTTGTCACTTCATCTCAACCGCTCCTAAGAACCTTAGACAAATCTTTAGCATCACTCTAGTGGCCAGGGTGCTGAGGGGAGAGCGAGTCTGTAAAAAACCTTTTCTCCCTTCAGAAAGAGTGTCTTGGCTCAATGTATAACCACAGTAGCCTGGTCAGTTTTGGAACAACAGAGCCTCTGATTTTTTCAAGTTTTCTTCCTTTGTAGCTTGCCTTGACCAGCAGTTATAAATTGGTGCTAAGTCAATATTAGCTGTCATTTCCCCAGATGCAAGAAGGGAAAAAAAAAACCTGATCCCATGAAAAAACTCAACACTTCCTGGCTGCATTTAAAGTAAGATGGTTTATATTATACCATTTGGGAGAATAATCTCTTTTTGTCTTAATAAATCTTATGCTATTTCAATTTGTATTAACTAGATATACTGGACTCAGTAGTCAGAATGAAATTCCACTCATTATAGATTCCCCACCAGCATCCTCATGTCCTGCCCTTCCTCCTTCTTCCCATCCCCAACCACGGCGTATGTTCCAACTCCCCCGCTTCCTTCTGGTACTGCTTACTTATGGACAGGGGTAGCTGAGTTTATACATCATCTCTAATTGTTCACCTTGGGTGGAGCAGTGTCCTACAGAAGCTTTAGTTTTACCACAGCACCATTACTCAACAAAGTATTTGCACAAGTATCGCTTAATAACACGAAAATAAACAAGGTCCTTAAAGTGATTGAGGAGAGAGGTTTGAGCTACCTACCTCTGTTCCTTGAGGACCAACCTTCCTAAGCTTGTTCTTAGAAAACTCTCAAGGGGGAACTGGGAGGAAAATCAGAGCACAGGTACACTGAGCTAAGCTCCCTATCCCCTTGAAAGGATTAGTCCCTTTGTTCATTTTCAAAGGAACGTGTGACTTCTCTCAACACTTCTCAGTCACCGCTGTTCAGAGTATAGCTATGCATTTCATGTTTCCATAAAAATTACACACGTATGTGCAGCACTTAGACACAGGTGGAAACTGAAACTATTCAAACATTCAAAGTGCCACAGTTCTAAGTAATTTCTCCCTCCAATCTCCTGGAGTTCTAGGGCTCACATGGCATTCTTTTAGTGCTTTCAAATCTATGGTGCTTTTATCACAGGTCTATGGAGTAGTTAGACTATGAACACTCTCTTCCTTTTGCAGATGGGGAACCAGACCTACAACCTTGGCTGAGGTCACAGCACGCAAGAGAATGACTGAGACACAGAAACCAGGTCTCCCTGACCTAACCCAGTGGTTTTCCTTCTCTTAAACTGTCTGTAGCAAGACTCAGGACACTGATCCTCGGGGGGGCAGGGGCATGAGCCTTTCCCTCTTGGCCTCTGATGACCTATGACTTATTAACAGATGGAAAAGAGGACACTTGGTGGCCAGAAGATTGATTACCTACATTCAAGGCAACCTGGCAGCGCACGCTGATTAAAGGTGGTCCTCATGCTTTAGGCCTACCAAAACACTAACAGAAAAGCTGAGTGTGGTGATCACTATTCGGGTGGAGCCTCCAGCTTCCCCTCCAGGGTCTGGAAAGACCCATTCCTGTCTCTTTCTCTTTCTGAACCGGCGGCCAGAGAGTCTCCGAACAAAAGAAAGATGTCATGAATTCTTGGTGGCTATTTGAGCTTCCTCCCCTGAAGTTGCCAGTGACCCTAGTCCCTGCCTAAATGCCCAGTTTTTGACCATGCTTGGGACAAAAACCCAGCTTGTAGCGGACACGTCATCACCCTTACTTACAATCTATAAAACCTTCCCTCCTTGGCCTGGGCTCACCCCTTCCCTGTCCTCAATCTCTGGGACTGGAGAACTCGCCTGAGAGTTTCTTTGCTCAATAAACCTGCTATTATACTTTTTCAATTCGATTTGATCTTATTATGGGAGGAGGGCAGAAAGCCTATTAATCACATAGCTTGCTTTTGACTTGTCTCCTCGGTAGCCCCCTCACAGATGTCTTTCAGACGTGGTAATTACAGACCTCAAAGCCAATGCCTGCAGAAGCAGAGCCATAGAGCTGCCACTCTAAGATCCACGCAAGCATGAAGCAATGGGGAATGGTACTTACCTTGGAAGAAAGCTGCAGCTTTCATTCCATTCATTGGGTCACTTATATATTCTACTACATGGATGCATAATGGTATATCCTCTTGATCGGTGGAAGTGTATATAAATACATTTGCCTCTAGATTTAATCGAGAACTTAAAAAAAAGGCAAAGCTCATGTGTCCCTTAGGCCTTAAGAGTAAACTGAAATCTTGGAAGACTAACCTTAATTCATGAAGCCAAATTTGAAACAATGAAAGACCTGGTTTGCATAGAAATGTTACAGATTTCAGGGTAATGGAAGTAAATAGTGAATGTTTAGCACCTGCCTGTACCAGGGACGTGATGTCCATTATCATGGGGGAAAAAAAGAAAAAAACTACAAAAAACTGCCACACAGAAACTGAGGCTAGATAGAGGGAAGTAAAGTCAGGGTTAAAGTCCTCTCCCTGGTATTGGAAATGACTGTTTACCTTCAGAGCCTTGCTACCACACCTAATCACTGCCAAACTACATCAGGCAAACCTGTGAGATCTTCTTCCCTTATTAAATGCAAAAGCAGTTTTTTGAGACTATATCTTAAATAATGATCTAGGCCAGTCTAGAAACAGAAAAATGAGCTAAATTCCTATGAGGCTAATTGCATTCTAACTTGAAATTTTAGATTAAATTTCAAACCAACACAAGTGTGATCTAAGATTTTTTTTTAATTGGGCACACACTTATTTCAATCAATAAAGTTTTCAGCAGGTTGGTGGTGGCTCACACCTTTAATCTCACCACTTGAAAGCAGAGGCAGGCTTATATCTGTGAGTTGGAGGCCAGTCTGGTCTACAGAGTGAGTTTCAGAACAACTAGAGCTACACAGAGAAACCCTGTCTTAAAAACATAAAAAAAATAGAGACCTATAGCATGAGTGAAATTTCAATATTCACATTCCAAAATTTTCTCCACCTACTTAAATATCCAAAGCAAGGAATCAGTCTAATCAATTAGAGCATAACCAAACAATGGGCTTTCTATATTATGGCTGTATTTATGTGGTAGAAATTTTAATGACTTATGGAAATGTTTATGACATATTGCCAAATAAATAAAAGCCCCCCAAAAAACAAAACCAAACTATTAAGTGTATTTTAAATTTGATTTAAACATCTATTTACATATGCATTGAACCAAAAATTAATAGTAGCTACTTAATGGGTATTAGAATATCTAGGGGCTTTTGTGGTGCACTTTTGCAAACTGAACATGTCCTTACATATATTGCTAGAAAGAATGCTTTACACAGTGCACAGGCACTCACAGTGTTTCCTGCAAATTTCTTGAAATTTCTAAATAGGATAATAATATATTATAAATACAATTATATAGGAAAGTTTATTAAATGGCATAGAGCCCATAGATGGCAGCAAACTCGAACTTCGCCCACATTGCAAATAAAATTGGCTCTCCGTGTACTTTCTTATTGTGCTAAAATGATCATATATAACTGCCAGAGTTCCTTTAACTCTTGCCTGAATCCCTTTATTTAGAAGGCACACAGGAACCACAGCAGAATGTACAGAACTTTGTTTGAAAATTGAAATAAATAATACCTAACTCATGATGTTTTAGAAATAAAAAAGTAAAGCAAGACTTCTAAAGCTCCCAGCACAGTGCCCGGAACATGGCTAACACCCAACAAGGGTTATCTGTTTGGGGAATTCTGCTCTTACTATTCAAGAATTCTCCAGAAGACAATGGTTGTGGATCCAAGAAACCCCTGCCAACCACCTAGTACCCATACTTCTTTTAAAATAGCCTTCAATTAATAAAGGTGGAGTCCAAAGGAATCTTTGACACGTCATAATTATATAGCTCATTTCATTCTCCTTACTTAATGAGTTCCAAAAGCAAGAAATTTAGTCATGACATAATTCAAGTTTTGCCTTAATTGTCTGACTTAGGTTTGTGCAACCAAAAAAAGAGATAAAAGGAAAATCTTTGTACTTTATAAACAGTACTGAATTTAGATACATCCTTTAAAATTATTTTTAAAAGCATATTTAAAATTCTTTGATGAAAATATCATTGTTTAATCTTACATTTTATAAATGGTTTAACTTAAGAATATGTATTAAGATATATATATGATCAGTGTCAACTTGATGGGTCTAGAATCACCATAGACACAAACCTCTGGCATGTCTGTGAGGGGTGTGTAAACTGGGTTAATTGAGGTAAGAATCTATCCTAAGCATGGGTGTCTCCATTCCATTAGCTGAATAAAGAGGAGAAAACCAGCTGAGCGCTTGCATCCCTCCCTTTCTACTGCCTGACTGGAGATGCAGGGTGGCCAGCTCTCTCACGTTCCTGCCCCCCCCTTTCTTCTTTGCCGTGATGGATGGATTATATCCTCACAATGGGAACAAAATAAATAAGTGCTTCCTTCCTTCCTTCAGCTGCAGGTTTGCCCTTTCCTTTTCTTTTGACCCAGTCTCACTGTGTAGCCCTGGCTGGCCTGTGAGTACGCAGACCAGGTTGTGCTTGAATTTATAGTCACCCACTGCTGTCACCTCAGTGCTGAGGTTGAAGTGTATGCCACCATATCTAGCCCTAGAGTTGCTTTTCCAGGTGTTTTCTCATATCATTAATATCACATTTCAAGATTAGGAATAAAAGCCTCATAGACACTTACCTAAACTAGTATAATATTGAACTGCATCCTAAATATTTATCTTAATGCCCACTGGTAAGTTTAGCTCTCATCACTCATGAAAGGAGTTTCCTTTGGCAGCTGGTGGAGGCCATTACTGAGACCCACAACTGGCAAAGAATAAGGGGTCATGGGGTACCCAATCCATTTGCTACATCAACATAATCCCATGCCTAAGGCTCAGGGGAAACTGGGGAGAGGAAGAAGAAAGATCACCAGAACCAGAGGACCAAAGATATCTGCTCCCAGATAGTGTCTTCTATGTGGTAGGTAAGACGCACCCATGAAATCGCAGCAATATGGTTGCCTAAACAAAACCTGCATAATGACCAGTTGGCATGCCAATGTGAGTAGGGAAAATGTCACCAGGCCCCACTCTTAGATAAAGAGATATAGGCAATCAATGGCTTCTGAGAGAGGGAGAACCAGTTTTCTTCAGGGCCTAGTCACCTAATAGGTTCTCCCAGCCCAAGCCATCAGTCCTACACACATGTAAATGCAAGCAACACTAAATAAACTCAGTAAATTTTTTGATATGCATAAATATAAATCACATATGTATATGTATGTATAACTTTATATATATAAACACATGTGACAACAATAATTAAAGAAGAGGTCATGAATGTGAGAGGGAGATGGATTGGAAGAAGGATGGGTAGAACTGCTATAAATACAGTAAATTCCTGAAAGGAATTCTCAAAAAATGATAAATTTAAACAAAAGAATAAAAATTCCAGTTACCTTATGAAAACTTACAATTATAGTTGATAAAAGAGTTCCTCAGAAATGTGGGGAGTTTTAAACATCTAAGTTTAATGTTATTTATGGACTTTCTCTGTTTGTGAGCTGAAGATTACTTAGGAGATAAAAAGAACCAACAACCAAATGACTTAGTGGCAAATAAATTTTTGTTTGAACAATAAGAACGTCTCCTGCCAAATGGAATCATCTCGAACATGCAATTAGGAGTCAAGCAGGGCAGGGCTCACTACAGTCCCAGCCCACAGGAGACCGAGGCAGGAGGATCGTGAGGTTAGGGTCAGTCTAGGCTACAGAGGGAAGATCCATCTCAAGAAACAATACAATTAGGGTGTATGCCTCACACAGCACCCCTACCCTTTGTCACTTCATCTTCTGACCCTCAGAAACACTGTGTCTACTTCTAGGACCTCTGCTAATGAATGTTATTGGAGGTGAGCTCCACCTCCCTGTGATTATTCAGGGGAGGTGAGCTCCACCTCCCTGTGATTATTCAGGCTTCTTCTTTTCCCAGGAAGAAATTTTGGGAGAGGTATGCCAACCTTGCTCACCCTCACCTAGCTTGTTTATTAGCTAACAGGTTCATTTTGTGCCCCAGGAAGCACAATATTGAGGGAGGAAGGAGGAGAAGACTGGAGGTGGTTCCCAGCACCATCCAGTAGGAAGTTAGGCAAACTGGTGCTAACAGGTTTCAAGTTCCTCGTTATGTGCTCAATACAATTTTCAAAAACTTCATTAAAATTTCAGATTTCAAATATGTACATTTATGTTCCTTTCTGTTTCTATCATGTAAACTTAAAGATAAGTTTAAAACAAGACATTCTAGGTAAAACTCAAACGGAAAAAGATGAGAGTCTAAGAAGGATTGTTCCCCTTTATTAGAGCCAATTTATACGATTGCCTGGTGGTTCCGTGTCTGTATTCCAAGTACTATGGGACCCTTGTGGATAAGGGGCTCTTCCTCCCTCCCTCTCCCCCCCTTTCCTTCTCTCTTCTCAGGGGAAGTTGCATGACTCTAGATTTAGAAAGCAAACAGTAACTGCCAACATGAGGCAGAATACTTAAAAAGAGCATGGATTTCCATTTCAGATGATCTGCCAGAGACAGATTTCTCAGGCAACAGAAAGAACACATTTGGACCAGTAAGATTAAAGGAGGCTTCAGGAGGATCAGACTTCTGTGGATAGACTTTCCCAGGCAGCATAAGAGCCCATCACAAAATCTGCCTGGCTTGGCTTTCGTTGCTCATCTGTAAAATCTGGTAATTAAACTGCTCCAGCAAAAGACTTAATATTCATAATTAGAATGAGTCTGCAACCCCTATGGCTGATGAATTTTTTAAAACTATATTAAGTGACTAACAGGAAACGTGAAGATCAAAGAAAAGAACCAGTCATGCTTCTTGAGGTAAAAGGGTATCTGACAGAATCTGTTGTCTCTGAGGAAAGAAAAATAAAGAGTTCAAATTACATGATGATGTTTTAGTCTACTCTAAGAAAGCAATGGAAGGCATGGGGGAAAAAAAACCTTTACAGACATATAAATGTCAAAATGTTAGCGTTTTGCCTTTATTTTGCTCTAGAAATAAATAAAATGTCAGAGAGTCCTGTTTTAATTTGAACTTCACTGGACATAGATGGATATGTACTGAGCTCTGAAATATGTTCACAAAATATGACTGAATATTTTCTATGCAATGTGTAGGTATTAAGCAAATTTCCACAGCTCATTTACTATAAGACACTGGTTCACATTTTAATATCTCTGAAAGATGGATAAAGTCTAAAATGAACAGTATGCTCAGTTAACAGTGTCGCTTTCTGCACTGTGCTTTAAATGATGGAACAGTCTCCATTGGTGTCTTAGATGAGATGAAGCATTCTTTCAGATACTGAAGTAGCTGATGAGCTTTCTCAAAGCAGTCTAAAACTCCTCTGTCTAGAGTTCCCAGGCCTCACTTTAGTGTTAACTAAAGAGATACCTGGAAAACACTAAACAATACTTCCAAGATCTCCTGATGGGGACACAGGTGACAAGCTCTGTCAGATGTTGGGAATTTGTTTTCTATTATCTCTTTCTAAATTTAGCCATAATCAACCTGTACTGTATTATATAATTGTATCATATAATTATAAAAGAATAATAGGGTTTTCTTTTTAAACAATTAAATAATGAGTATTATAAACTACAACTACCATCTTTAAGGATGTATCTTCAAGGATGAGGTTGCTTCAAATAATTCCTTCCTGAGAAGTTACAGGAATGAAACACCTCCAATGAAGCCACAAATTCCAATCCATGTGTAGCCATATGTGAGACCACAGGGGCCCACAAACTGATGCAGAGTGACTAATTCTTCCTCCATACTGACAGAGAAGGAGATCTCCACAGATTTCTGTATTGACAGTGGATGTGTACACATGCAGTTTGCTGTCTCCAGCCAGGACACAAAAGGGAGCAATTGACTTAAAAGCATAATTTTTTAAATCTGGATTTTGTTCAAAATGCTGGCACTAAAGAGTCTTTTATTTAAATGTTGCCTTTATACCTTAGAGCATAAGAACACATTAGCACAGGCCTCCCTCACTTGCTCCAAGTTTAAAATATTAATAAGCACTGTGTGAACAGACTGACACAGTAACTAAACGACACTTCTTTGTCTGGCCAGCACTATAATTTTAGGACACTTTGTTGCCCTTACCACATATTGGGTATAAAATTATATTGCTGCTTTGCATATAAGTCAAACATAAAATAGATCCTTTGGGTTCTTAGTTTCCCTCAAATCATATTGTTAGCATTTGAAATATACCTCTGTGTTTTCTTATCTTAGCTGTATATCACTAGCTTTACAGAGAAAAATAGACATCTATAGCATCTGAATTGGCATTTAAAGAGATATGCTCACTTTTACTCTGGGTCAATAATATTACATTATTGTTAGAATGAGATAGCAGGCTATGTCTTAGAAATTTAATATACTCTTTCTGTCATCAAACAACAGCTGAATTGTTCTACTGATAAACACCAGGGCTCATATTAGACTTTGCCTATGTAGGTTGCTCTATTTTTCCCAATGAAGAGCCCAGAAAAACATGCCAACCCCAGCACTATTCATGCAGTCCGTTGCTCTTCACAAACTGTTCAGGAAACATCTTAGTGGTAGAATGAAAAAGACTCAAGGGAGAATTTATTGGCAATTTGTGAAACTGATAACAAAACCTCTCTAAGCCTCCCTGGTAAGTAAAGATAATTCCTCCCTTCCATCATGGCTTCAACTGTTACATAGGATGATACTGTTAGAGAACCATTTGTACGCTCATGCCGGTGTTATCATTATTGTTCAAACATGAACACTGAGCATGTTAAGCCAGGCCTCATTAAATTCAGTGCTTTCGATGTGAAAGAGAGGGCTGCAAAGGAAACAGACTGAATACCGTTAACACTGGTGTTCTAAAAACATTCTTTTTCCTTGCCTTGTGGTGGTACCATTCCTGTTCTTTCAAGGTAAAGGACTTGTTCTGCCTCACAGTACATGAACTCCTCTTTAGCAAAGGTGTCAGACACTGTTGATTTGGTCTTAGTAAACAGGATTATTAACAGAAAAGAGGCTGGCAATCTTCTGAGGGAGTTGAGGGAAGTATTTTCAACCAGACATTTGTATGGGCAGCAAACTATGATTGAAATCACTAATAAGAGTTAACAATAAGCCACCCAAACAAAGGCTTGCCTGGATCCAAACACACACCGAATTCCCAGGAGCACAGCAGAGAAGGGAGGAGAAGGCAACTGTCTTGAGCTATGACACTTACCCAGGCTGAAAAGCTCTGCCCTGTTTTCTGGAAGCAGAGATTTACTGCCATCATTTTACTTTGTGACAACAGAGACAGCAAAGGGATTTTCCTGAGTAGTCTGAGTGAAAATGAAATGAGACCAGATACCGAAAAACTGCTGGATATTGCCTGAAAAGCAACAGCCATGAGTTATAAGCCCGAAGGGTCTGCCTTCCAGAGGAAGATGGAAGAGGAAAGTCTCTCAGCATGGCCACCAGGGGCTAACCATCAGGGACTGGCTCATTGGCCGCAGCCAAGATGACTTGAAGGGTGTAAACAGCATGGATGGAGAGAAGTTATTTAGTGTCATCCAAGGAGACAGGAGAACGAGTGGTGGAAATGAAAGTCAAAATACAGATGATTAAGGTGGCAGAGCAGGTCACATGCCATAATGGAGAGGTCTATTATCAGCTGTGTGGTACTGTCCCCTGGGGAGAGACAGGAACCCTTTCTCTTGCACTCTTTGCAATTGGAAAAGGCACTAAAATGTAGCCAGGCATACCCGGGAAGGCAAAACCACCACAAGCCCTCAGACAGACACTGAGCTGGCTTAATAGGTCTTTCCTAGCTCAAATGACTGTGATGCAGCTGGTGTACACAGGGACCTGAGCTGCTGGAATCATTTTTCCCTCATCCCAGCTTCCTTATTGTTATTATTAAAGAGGTGAAGAAATCATCACAGGTAATGGAAACAGAGCATGTGCTACAAATAGAAGCCTACAAGGCCCTGATGCTTCTGTGCACAGACGGAACAGACGAGGATTAGCTTCCCATTGGGAGGTCAGTGTAAGAAAACTTGTCTACCAACTGAGACCTGAGGCAACATATTCATACTGATCCAGCCCCAAGACAAAGGGCAAGGGATTTTTTTTTATCACATTTGGATGATAGCTACAAAAATAAAATTTCTCTAAGACTCTCTAATCTTGAAAAAAGACTTACGGTCTATCTTTTAAAAATTACTTGGCCATAAAAAAATGAAAAAGCAATTACTGCGTAGAAATTAAGGAACTCATATGTTGAATGTGTGCATATTACTGTTCTGTTTACAACTGCAGCTGTAACTAGCAACTGACACATCCTAGAGCCTTTGGTGGCCCAGGAGGGCATACTCGGGCACAGGCTTGTGTGCACCTGGGATGGTGTCTGCAACTGAAAGGAATGGGTATGGCATGGTCAGATAAAAACTGGACTGGGAAACCTTCTGGCAATCACACAGCTGTGACCATCACAGCCTCTCTCACCCAGAGAACGATGGAAGCAGGGGTGAGGAACAAAAATAGCAAGAGAGGACCAGGAGGGAGGTGGCAGTTGAGAAGCAAAGCAAAAGAAGCTGGAGCTGGGGAAGCCCGCAGATGTCAGCTCTTCACAGGTGTGGGGTATCTCACTTCCTGATAAAATCATACTACTGCGGTAGGGACTAAGCTAAACTTGGTGTGTTAGAAGACTGAAGCTTCTACAAACAAATTCAGGGGTTGGCCTAGAGAGGACAGATGTAGGTCAACCCTCAGCCTGCTGCTCTCCACAGCTGGGACCAATGAGAGACACAGCTGCCTGGCACCGTGAGTCAAGCTGCTGATGAAATCAATAGAAGCGATTTCCTGCCTCTTTGTTGTCTTCAGTAGTCTGGTCAAGACCAGTTTAGGTAGGAGCTGAGCTGCTGGCTTGCTGGAGTTCCTGAAACACTACTGAGCAGAGTAGATTCTGCTGTTGGCATGCCTTTTACTATCTCATCAAGCTGAAAGAGCTGGTTCTGTCCTTAAAAGGAGGCTTAGGATGCAATGCTCCCCCATTACCCCACATGCTACTGCAAATCCCTAGAACCAGGGAGACTTCACCTATCGCTTCCTTCAAAATATGGTTGAAAGAAAGAAGAATCTACACTAGAGACCTATTTCCAGAAAGATCACAGTAGGAATTATTAGGTGACTAATTTGAGATAACTCAGAAAGGCCATGGTTAAGACAGAAAGACAACTGAGGGAGTAGGCTGGGAATTAGGAAATTTTGAAATCCAAAGACAGAACATTTCCGGACCAAATTAGGTTAATTAGCTGCTGGAGACCCCAGCTTCAAAGCACGCACTCCTATAGGATAGCTGGTTACAAGTCTGGCACTCCCAGCAGGAGATTTGACCCACATTAGTACTAAATTCATTAGATATGACTGAGAAGAAATACTTTCCCATCACTGCCAGGAAAGAAACCCACTTCTCTGAGGGACATGGTAAGGAAGCATTCTGGCTCTAGTGGCTGCTGGCTGCCTCTTGGAATCCTGAGAAAAGTCCTTCTGAGTTTCTAATTACATAAGGTAACACATTTCCAGGGCTGGGGGAGTGGCTCAGTGTCACACAAGCATGAGGACCTGTGTTCAAGTATCTAATATTCAGGTAGAGACTACACAGCAACACATATCTATAACCCAGAGCTAGGAGTGTGGCAGGCAAACAGAACCTGGGGTCTTGCTGGTCAGTTATCCTCATCATTTAGTGAGTTCTAGATTTGGTAAAGGAATATACTGTCTGTTTTTGTGTGTCAACTTGACACAAGTTACAGTCATCAGAGGAAGGAGCCTCAGTTGAGGAAATTAAGCTGTTTTCTCAATTAGTGATCAGTGGGGAAGGCCCAGCCCACGGTGAGTGATGCCATCCCTGGGTTACTGGTCCTGGGTTCTATAAGAAAGCAGCCTGAACCAGGCAGGGGAAGCAACCAGTAAGCAGCTCACGTCCATGGTCTCTGCATCAGGTACTGCCTCCAGATTCCAGCCCTGTCTGAGTTCCTGTCCTAACTTTCTTCAGTGATGAACAGCAATGCTGAAATGTAAGCTATATAAACCCTGTCCTCCCCAAATTGCTCTTTGGTCATGGTGTTTCATTGCAGCAATAGAAATCCTAACTAAGTCAAGGACCCAGTCTCAAAAGAAAGAAAGAAAGAAAGAAAGAAAGAAAGAAAGAAAGAAAGAAAG
>LOEQ01006959.1:0-14556 GCA_001685075.1 Bramus lutescens | reverse complement strand
TCTCTGTGAGTTCAAGGCCAGCCTGGTCTACAGAGATAGTTCCAGGACAGGCTCTAAAGCTACAGAGAAACCCTGTCTCAAAAAACCAAAAGAAAATAAAAGAAAAGAATTGAAAATACACTTTCAGATGAAGAATTCCATGTTAGAAGGACTCTAATGAAGGATAACCATCCATGTAAGGACTATATGAAAAATGAGACCTTTGTATTAAACAGTTCAAATTTATCACAATTATTTAAGTTCAGTGAGTTGGAAAAGTGAGGCTTTTTTGATAAATACCAAAAGTTAAAAGTAAAAATTGGGGCCTGTGCTAACAAATTTCACACGAGCCTCATCAGCCAGTTTGTGTCTGTGAGCTCTTATCAGTTGCACAGCACCAGGACTTCTTGGTGACAGAGCTATACTGTAGCAATGTTTCCCCAAATGAGAACCTTTTAGGCCGGTTGCCTTGCGATCTAGGGTAGTGTTCCATTTACAAAGAACGAGAAAGAATTTCATGCATTTTGAGAATTGCACTCAGAGAGCTAACCCCAGGGACAAGTTAGTATGTTGTTGTTCTCTACCAAACAAAGAGTTTTGTAATAGTTAAAAATTAAGTAAGATTCCAGCGGAATGTTTTCTCATCCCCTCGAGTCTCTTCAAGGACACAAGAGCGTATAGAGGTATAGAGTGTGAGTGCTTAGTTCCTGCTGGTTTGTTGTTGTGGTTGCTGCTGTTTTTATTTTTGACTTGAAGTGTCTCTGCTACATAAGGAAGACTTTAACACAGTCTTGCCCGTCTCCGTTGCCTCCTCCTATAGTGCGGTGCCATGGCATAACCGATGTTTCTTTTCTGCAGTGTTCTCTATCTCGGTGGGGTCAACGAGTTTGGGACTGGAGTTCTGTTCAACTTTCCCTCTTCCTCACCCTTAACATCTAATAGCTGGTCAAAATCTTTTCATCCCACCGCCAAGACTTCAGGTCTATCTCCACGTCTCTTTTCTATTTGTTACCTCAATGGCCTCCTCTGTAGACTCGCGTCTTTCCCTTCTCCTCACAGCTAGAACTTCTCTTCTGAAACACACTGGACTGTGCCATACTCCAACTCGCAATTCTCTTCTACTTGACTTGATGAGGTCGAACTGCTTGGCACACACAGACTACCTCCACAATCAGATCCTACCATTCTGCAGCCTCATCTGCTGGTGTCCCTGACCCATGCCCCCAGAATATGTCATGCTGCATACACCATAGATTTTGATCCTTAGTTTTCTTGACTGGGAAACTAGTTTTCATCCCTTAAGACACAGGTCAGTTCCTCTCTGAAGTCTTTGATTTCTCCAAAGTTACAGGCTCTTTCACTTCCTTTATGTGACATTTCCTTTTAGCATCTGCTTCAAATTTTACTGTGCTCATTGACTAGGGCATCTCTCTTTTCTCCCAAACACTATAAACTTTCAGAGAGCAGAGACTGTACATCACCCATCCTTTTACTTGGAGCCATCATGCTTGGTGTGGTCCTGAACCATGGAATAACCTTGGTCAGTATTTCATGTGGGATCTGTTCTTGACTCCTCCAGAATGACACACACAGAAGCCACAGTGGAATCCCAAAGACTCCCTGTCACAGCAAGGACACAGGTGAAAAGTCAGTTTTTCACCTTTCCGCAGTTTCTTCTGGCCTTTATTCTGCATCTTCCTCTCAGGTCATTAATATGCATTGCATAATTGAATTTGAAAACTTCTCTTTTGTGAAATTATCTTTCCCAAATTTTTTTCCCTCTTTTAAAGATCTGTCAGACTGATGAATCAATGACTATCGCATTTTGTCCTTTGCTTACATTTTTGAAACAGGGTCTGTCTAGTCCTGGCTAGCCTGGTACTCACTATGTAGCAGTCTGGCCTTGAACTCAAAGAGATCTGCCTGCCTCTGCCTCCTGAGCGCAGTTCCAAAACTTTTTTTTTTATCTTGTCTTTCCCCAGGTTCTGTATTTCCTGGTGTTTGGTACCTCAACCAGAACTCATTCTCCTCTTAGTTCCCAATTACATTTTGGAGAAGTGCTAGTCCTGCATTAGAACAGGATGGTTTTAGGCCACCCACCCCATTATGATATCATGTAGAATCATTCCCAAGAAAGCTTTTACTCAAGCAATTTGCAAATGTTAGGTCTTCTGAATCCATAAGCCTGGAAGGTTCTAAAGCAAAGCTAACTTTTATTTCTTTTTATGTATTAATGTGTGCATCCCTTATCATTACATTGTATCCCTTTGATTTTTTTCTTCAGGAAACCTCTGTGATTTCACTTCTTTTCTTTATTATCTCTGATCACTTGGATATTTTATAGATTTTTATCATCTTTTATTTGCTTCATGATTGTACTTGAAGAGAATGTAATAACACTTGGTTATTCTTGCTCATCCACTCAACCATCCCCACCCATTTTCTAGCCATAACATTTCCTATTTCCAATCCTCCCTGGGTTTGGAAAAAACAATAGCTTGGCAATGGTTCACTAAGAATTGTAATTTAATCCTTTGGAGTAACAGGCGTTTCATCTGTGCTCCCTGCAATGATCCGACGATCTGCCACGCGGTCATGAGTTCCTTAAGAAAAGAACAATCAACACAAAAGAAAAGTGCTAGCAACCTGGAAAGAATAGGAGGCCTTTTATATAAAATGTCTAAATCAAAATTAACCTTGAGAGTAAATGGCATCATGATATTAATTATTGCTCCATAAAAAAATAGAATCAAGACACTTCTGGCAAGTAAATGCAAATGAGCCCAACTGTCTGTGCTTTTGTTCCTGGCTGTGTAAACACAGGCTCATAACTAGGTATTTTATGTTTATGTTGGTGGAGTCTCTAAAGTCCTGTGTACAGACCCAGTAACAATGCAACATTGAACAAAGGGCAAACACAGCCTTAATTTTCCCCTCCCAAGGCCCTTGACCTCAGAAGTGTTTGTCAAGTCCTTCCATGTCCCTGTGTTTTATGAAGCAGATTATTGTAAAACAGGAGGCAAATTTGAGTTATAGTTCTAGTATGTCTATTACATTGTACATGTATTTATTTAAATGGGGATTTGTCTGTTATGAAAAGTCCTTCTTTTGAGGCAATTAGAAGCCACCCACAATCTGCACGGTAATTTTTCACCTCATTTTCAGTCATTATCACTGTTTAATCAGCCATGGCTGTAACATCACAGAGAGTTCACCAAGATCCTGTAGGTGTTTCAGGATTCATTATCATTTTCATTTGTTATTACTACAAATGGCACCATTTCCTTAGCGCCAACAACCTGCTGAAGAAAGCAGGTTGGCCCTGTTTTAAGTGGGAAAGACAGGCATGAGCTCCAGACAACAGCAGGAGAGGGGGGGTGACTTACTGAGCAATTGAGGAGGGTGTCTGTGTAGGGGGGTGATTTCCAGAAGAACGAACACTTTGCAAGAATCCTTTTTCCCATTCCAATCTGACCCACAGAAAGGGAATAGAGCTGATCAGAGTGCATATTTAAGATGGAAATTCTGGAGAATTGCCTGTGTGTATGGCACAAACTGTTCGTTTTGTGTGTTTACAAAGTCTTTTGAGGCTTACAATCTTTCAAGTTTGTCTGAGTCTCTCAAGTTGCTGTATGAATTCTTGGAGTTCTCCCTCTGCCCACCCAGCCCCTTCAGCAGAGTGGCCTGTCCAGTTCACTGAGGCTGGGTAGAGAGAGGTTGACAATCTGATGTCAGACAAACAAATATTGTAATATAAACTTGAATTGTTTTCTGATCAAACTATCACTGAAAGAGATTGAAGGTCTCACCTCCAATTTACTAAAGAAACCAACTTTACTACTATTCTTCCTTTGCTGTAAAATGTATTTTTTTTCCTATTTACTCTTTTGTTTTTAAGAGTCTGCTGCAGCCTAGGCTGGCCTTGAACTCCCTTGGCAGTCAGAGATGACCTTGAGCTTTCTGACTCTGCTGCCTCCACTTCCTAAATTCTAGGATTATAGGGTCACTTATATGTGCTTTAAATAAGACTGGGAAGCAAACCTAGGGCTTCGTGCACACACTCTATGAATCAAGTTGCGTTGCTAGATTTCTAAGGTAAAGTTAGACGTTGAATGTCCACAGAGGTGATCCTAAGTTAGAAGCTTAGAATTCAAATTCCTTCTTCGCTTTCCATAGACTTGGCAATCTCTAAGCAAGCTGGATAGAGGTAGTGATTTGGAGGTGATATTTATAATGCTTGTTTATACTTCATATAGTGATTCTGAAAATTTTCAGTAAAGAAACAATTCCTACTTAATGAACTGAGTTTTATATTTATTTAGAAACCATATTATATTTGCTAGTGAGTGAAATCTGAAATCTGATTGACATTCTCAGTTTACATAAAAATCCTAGTTTTTTTTAAAATATATTCAATGTAATATGATGGATGTTACTTTCAAAGACACAGGGATAAATACCTGTTATCACTAGGATCTGATTTAAACAATGAGCAAATATTTGATCTTGACAAACCCTTTGGACTTGTGGTTATAGCAATACTGAGAAGTCATATCCAAAGACTCTCCATATTTTAATATGTCCAGGTCATCTACATAACATGTCACAGTTCACAGCCCTTTGTTTTCTTCCAGGCAACCTAGAAATGAAACTGAGGGAGAAAGGACAACTGGTTTGTCATAAAACAAGAATATTTTTGTAGGAAAGCCTGCAGGAAGAAAAGGAAGTAGTGCTTGAAAAGATGACAGAGTCAAGAATTTTTAATAATCTGGGCAACTGTTATAAGTAAATGTAGAAAAGAGATTCGGTAGGCTTAACAGAGAGCAGTGTGAGCCAATTCATATCATTACGCATTTACAGTTTAGCGCTCTCATTTAAGAGAGGCTTCCTGACTCAGCTTTAGCTGCAAAACCNTTTACTGTGGACCTACACAGGCTAGAAAAAGAATTGCCAACAACATGGTGACTGGTGCCATTTGTGAGGTTGTGACTGGCAGAGAGAGAGAGACCTTCAGAGGACAGGGTGTGTGTGTGGGGGGAGTTAATTACAAATTGTAGGTTTTTATTGTCTTCATGAAAAAATAATATTTTTTCAGACCTTGGACCTGGGAGGCGATTTTCCATGGCTGATTATGGTAGTTCTCACGGAATGACTGCACACCTGCATTTGGTGAAACAGAAAGAAAAACTCCCTTGTTTGGTAAGGGAACATATGCAAATTGAAGGGTCTGGCAAGCAGGACAGCTGGCCATAAAGAGTGTTTTACCATTCTGAGGAGCCCTTGGCTGAAAGCATATGGGATCTCACACCAGTTTGTGGAGCAGCTTCAGGAACCTTAGCTCTCAAATGTGAGAGCAAATGGCTTTTGGAGAAACAGATAAATATCCTGGCCCAAGTCCAGAATTCACTGACACCGAGAACTGAGAGTTGAGCAAAGTTGAGGGAGCCATTGACAAATTCATTAACCAAAGCAAGCTTTGTATTCTGATGTGCAACTGAAAATATGTGAAACTGTGCTCTTCATGACTTACTTCAATCTTTAATGTCAGACAATAAAGGATCTTTGCTGAATTTCATGAAGATACATCAGCAGCATGCTTCTTATATTTTAGGGCACATCTTTGGTCAGTGTTATATTAAATGAAGGCTCAGCCCTTCTTTGAACAAAGAGGTGATTTTTCATCAGAGAGGGACTGCATCAGATTTAAAGGCACTATTGCCCATGCAAAGAACACATGGACTGCTTGCAGCTTCCATTTGCTCATCTGTGAAATGGGGTGAATGAGACATGCTTTGCCCACTTCACAGGCGAACATCAAACCCAGTTATGTGCCATGAAAGTTGATATATCAATACAAGGGATTATTTTTATGGAATCAATCCACTGATGGCTATTTTTTATTTATAGGCCTTACTGAAGTCCAAGATCACCAGAGAGTTGTATATTCAATTATAATTTGTAGACCCGTCTATCTATTTAGATTAATAATCACATGTATTATTTATTTAGAAAAGAAAACTCAATTGCCTTTTTGAGTTCCCCCTTCGGCCTCATTCAGGCTCGTTTTTGTGTGCGTCACGTCCACAGGGAGGTCCCAGTGTTTATTAAAATGGGCTATTCTGTTGCTTAGGTCCTAAATTTAATCATAGTGACAAAACAAAACAAAACAAACAAGATGTCCATGCAACTTCAGAGACCAGAGCCTCCTGAATTCTTGGTTTACTGACATAAACAAAGCAAACAAACAAAATAACTACCATTTTAGGGGGAAAAAAATCACACCCAACATTGTCTTTCTATGTTATCTTTAAAATATAACGCAGTCATAATATACAAGCAAGAGCCAGCAGCTATGTCATTGTGCTTACAGAGCATAACTGAAAAAGTTACGGCTTTTACTTTTATCCTTCTAAGAAAAAAAAACACTATAAATGTGCACCTCGTTTGCAGGGCCTGGAAGCTCTTGGCTCGTACAGAGGCTGGGAGGATGAGAGGTTTTCCCTCTAGTTTCATATGCATGCCATTTGGCAACTCATTTTTCTTGCTTTTGTCCTTATACATCTGTTCTTCTAAAAGGGCAGAGGCTTAGTAACTGAATGGTTTGCAAAGAAGTGGTGACTTTTGGTTGTAATAAGCCTGTATTAGAACAATAGTCATGTGTGATGCAATTTGTCTTCCTTCTTCTGCAAGTGGCCTGAGAGGCTGGATGTCATCAAGTGAGTGGGCATTTTCTGATTTTATAAGCCCAGGGCAAAAAGCTTGGTGGGGATTTGGAGCCATTTATTTGTTGCTGTTCTTCATTTCCAAAACAAGCACCCTTGAGTTGTGGTTCTCCATTCTCTATTTGGCTCTGAGATACTTGTTTTATGCTGAGCAATGCCTCCAAAGATGACCTAAATTATTCAGTGTGTGAGCCTGGTAAGCAAACTCACACAACTCCTATTATCTACTGTGAAAGAATTCCAGTCTCCCTTTAAGAATACTCTTTTATTATTTTTAATTATGAGTATATAAGGGTATGTGTATTTGAGTGTAGGGGCTGGTGGAGGCCGTGAGCACTAAAAATCACGGGCATCAGGAGATCATATGCAGTAGGAGGCCATGGGTGGTAGGCGATCATGGGCAGTAGGAGGTCGTGGGCATCAGGAGGCCGTGGACATCAGGAAATCATGGGCATCAGGAGGCCATAGGTGGTAGGAGATCATGGGTATCAGGAGGTCATGGGTGGTAGGAGATCATGGGTATCAGGAGGCCATGGGCATCAGGAGACCATGGGTGGTAGGATATCATGGGCATCAGGAGATCATGGGTGGTAGGAGATCATGGGTGATAGGAGATTATGGGCATCAGGAGGCCGTAGGCAGTAGGCGATCATGGGCATCAGATCCTCCTGGAGCTAGAGAGACAGACATCTATGAGTCACCTGATGTGGGCATGTTGAGAATTGAACTCAAGTCCTCCACAAAGTGGTATGTTCTCTTTACCTCTGAGCCCTCTCTACTGTCCTCATATATCCTTTATCAATTTGAGTCTTCGTTTATGTTTTTAACTAACAACTATCAAACAGTAACAAAAATCCCCAACTAAAACTGTCCTGCAAAAGACCATTCAAATCACTCCCTTTGTAACCAATAGTCCTCTTCATAGCTTACTTTGCTATGAACAATTTCATTCTGGAGACAAGCCTTACTGAGATGATCACTAGAATACTAATTATTAGCTATAGTTTAACTGGCTAATATCTAATGTAAGCTTTGCCATTAACTGGCCAAGTAACCTAGAATAAATTTCCATTTCCTTGTCTGTAAAGTGGGAATTAGGCCAATGATCTAGCAGTTAAAAAGCATCTATAATCTTAGAGGGCAAATGTCAGAAGGCAGATAGCCATGGGGACCGCCTGAGACTCTGTGTGAGAGTGCATTCGCTCATGTTTGTTTTTGTTTTTGTTTTGCTTGTTTGTTTTATCAAGATATGATTTCTCTGTGTAACAGTTCTAACTGTTCTGGAACTAGCCTTTGCAGACCAGGCTGGCCTTGTGTAGTGCCTGCCTGTACTATGTGACAGTACGGTACTACTCCTGTATTGCGGTGCCTGCACTACAGGACCATTCGTGAGCCTCGAGCAAGGGGCTGGAGATTGAAATACACAAAGACACACAGAGACGGCACAGACAGAGACACACACCCCTAGTCACTGGTAAAGAAGCTTATATACCCAACACAGTCAAGTGGGCCAGCAGGTGAAAACCTCATCTCCTGATCCTCAATCAAGGACAAGGCAACACGTTTTCAGCAAGGAGAGATGGACACAGCTTTCAGTAGTTCAAATCAGGAGGCCAAGTAAAGGTCACCAGCAGGGGAGGGCATGTGGAGGCCAGGTCTCCAAACAGCCCCAACAGCCTTGAACTCACAGAGATCTGCCTGCTTCTGCCTCCGAGTGCTGCGATTAAAGTGTGCACCACCACCACCCAGCTGCATTTGCTCTTTGGGGACATTAGAAGACCTATTTAGTACTAGAGCCATGGCTTACTAATGTTGCCCCAAATGACCCTAAAGAGTAAATGCATTTTCCATATACCTCTTATGATCTTCATGTAAACCAACTTATCAGATGGTGTTTTTGACAAACCAATTTGCTTGACTTAGGTGGATGTTTTATTCCCAGAGGACTTGCCTCTTGGTTCATAAAGGAATCAAAGGCCAACCCCCCATAGGCCTGCATATAATACTGTGCACCACCACAGAGTACCTGTGATGCTTTACGGGACATGGTACTGTTAACTGCTGTAGCCATGTTTCCTCTCCCACAGCCATGGTCTCTGGTCTCCGGTCTTGATAGCTCTGCTGGTGGTGTTGGTGTTAGTAGACAAAGCTTGGACAAAACCATTCATTAGCAGTAGCTATAGGATGTGAACATCTGTCTGTCTACCACACATCCTTTTCTCCATGTAAATGAATATTTAATGTGGAATTTTTTACATGTTCATGTTTGCTATAATATGGGGTAGGACCTCCAGGAACTAGCCTGGTCAAGTTAGGAGTATGAGAAGACCCTGATCAGATGAGCTAACTGTCACATCGAATAGACCATTTTCAGTCCATATTAAAAATGAAGTAGAACTTGATACCATTGGCCATGGCCACCTTTCTCTCTTCTTGTTTCTACAGTGTCACCACCTCTCTTGTGATCAGTCTCATTGACAACTCTTATTTGCTCAGTCTCTTTTGGGTTCCTGTTCTAATCCTGGAGTTCCTTCTGGTTATGTTTTGTTTGTTTGTTTAAATTGGTTCCATTCATTCATCTTACGTTATTTATTCATTGTTTGATTTTTGAGACAGTCTTATGTACCTCAAAGAGAGTTCCTAATTCTCCAACCTCCACCTCTAAATTTCTGGGATTTCCAGTATATACCATGATATATACCACGTTTCTATACATTCTGATCTCTGTTGATCCATGATGGCTCCTCAACTTCAATTATTTCCTTTTTTAGTCCTAAAGCCTGATGCTTGCCTCATGAATAAATGACACATGATCTTTTTCAATAGCTCAATCAGCAGATCCAGACCCACCTATTCTTTATGAGACAGGGAGTCCCTGAACCTCAGATCTAGCTGGTAGCCCACCACCATTAACATTGCGGCACTCTTAATTACTCTGCAGAATTCATTTCCTGTAACTCTCCATTTTAGTTCCTGTCCAATGTCCGTCTTCCCCATCATCAGAGCACCAAGTGTTTGCCTAGCATTTCTATGTGCTAGATGGTTTCACACTTCACCTCATTCTAATGAAAACAACCACCACTAGTCTCTATTACCTCCCAGTTAGTACTAGAACTCAGACAGCCTGTATCCAGAGCTTATTCCATATCTTATTCCTTCAGTGGAACAATGAGCCCCAGTAAGTGCAGAGGCCAACTTGGAAGCCTAATGAGAAATTGGCATCTATTAGTCAGCAGAGGACTGACACATGGAAGTGCTCAAATATTTAATATATTTCAGGACATGAAGCGGTGTATAGGTTACTCTCTAATCTTCCCTTATGCGTTTGCTCATCTCTAGTCTCATCTCGTAGTATGTTTGTTCTTTCTTCACCAGGTCCAGTCATCCAGCTGTATAAGGAGTTCTCTGAGGTCAGAGTAGTTCACAGTTCTGCCCCTCAAGTGTTGGTTAAGTCTCATTACTCATGCATCTACTCCTTTATGCTCTCATCCTCATTCATTTACTGAAATACTCAAAAGTGAGGCAGGGAAAACCCCCCAAGGAACAAAGAATCTCTGTCATCTAAAGGGGGATTAGTATCTAGTGCACATCAAGAACTAAACGCCTCAAATTCCAGAAATTAACAGACCGTTCTCAAATACAAAATAGAAACTATCAATCAATATATGAAACAGTGTTAACTATCCTTAACCATGAAAAAAAAAACCAAATCAAATTGCATTGAGATTCTCTATTTCACCCCCAACAGAATAACCATAGTAATGAAAAAAAAAAAACCTAACAATAAATGTTAGGAAAGATGGGAGAGGAAGGAGCCCTTATATATTGCTAATAGGAATGCTGATTGGTCTAGTCACTATGAAAATCAGTGGGCTGGAGAGATGGGTCAGAGGTTAAGAGCACTGGCTGTTCTTCCAGAGGTTCTGAATTCAATTCCCAGCACCCAAATGGTGACTCACAACCATCTATAGTGAGATCTGGTGTCCTCTTCTGGCCTGCAGGCATACATGCAGGCAGAATACTGTATACATAATAAATAAATAAAATCTTTAAAGAAAAAAGAAAGAAAAGCAAAAAAAAAAAGAAGAAAATATGTTCTTCAGGATGCTAAAAAGAACTGCACCATGATCTGTATACACCACTCCTGGGAATAAACCCAAAGGAATATACATCAGTACCCGCACACCCATGTTTATTTTAGCACTATTCACGATAGCCAGGTTGTGGAATCAGCCCAGGATACAGAAGATACGGTATATATACACAATGGGGATGTATTCTTTCTGCCATAAACAAGAATGAGGTTGCACTACTGGCAGGAAAATAGATGAACTAGTGATCATAATTGAGTAGTAATTAAGCCAAACTCAAACAAATAGCACATTTTCTCTCATATGAGGATCTCATAGTATATATATATATATATGTGTGTGTGTGTATGTATGTATGTATATGTCATATATATATTATACAAGCATGGCAATATAGGGGGAATATTTAGAACAAGGAAGGGGTCTGATGGGAGTGAATAAGGGGAAGGAGGAGAGGACATGATGGAGAAAATATGATCAAAGTACCTGATATACTTAAGATTTATGAAACCCACCATTGTGCACATGAACAGATACTAATTTTTGAAAATTCCTCAAGTACAGCAACATGAAAATTGATGCTTCATTGTCTGGAGTGTGTGTATCTACGTGGCAAGTCTCTCAAATAGTCTTTCAATGCCCGCCCACCCCAGTCCAGCCCTGCAGACCTTGTATTGTTTGGCTTTATGTGATGTCACAGCCACTTCCAATCAGACTCTGAGGTCTGCTTTCTTCCTGGTGTATTAGTCTCAGCACAGTTGGTTCTTGGCAGAAAGGAGACAATAAATATAGAGTTGAAGGATAAAATAACGGCCTATCTTGTGAAAATACTTTAATTTGTTGTACAATGCTATACCCCAAACAACAGAATTTGGGTTCCTGCTTACAAAATAAGTATTTTTCCTTTATGTATAAATAAGGGAGACTAAGGGTCATCTAACACTATTATATAATTTTATTTTAAACATGAGTATGTAAAATGTTTTAAAAGCATATAAACTTACAGATACATGCATATACTTTTGACAATTTTGTGAATTTAGCTTGAGAAAATAAGAATTCTTGTCACCAAGCATGCTTTTTTGTAGTCTTTGCACATCAGAATATACTACCTGATATAATGCTAGCATATTTTTTGGAAGAAAAAAATCTACTAATTCTTTCATCCATGGTTGTATTGTAGAAACAGCCCCCAGTTTTAAAAGCATCTGGTATACTTCATAAGTGTGTAAAAAATATGACATCTATACATTTTGGACTAATATCAAAGCACATTTATGTTTTATTATTTATTTGGGGGTGCCTGTGCCATTTGAAAGGGATCTTTGATGCAAGCTTACACCAATGTCCTTCTCTACAGCTCCAACACTTTGGTTGGAGCAGGAATGGGTCAAGGTGCCATCTTCTCATGCTGCTGTCAGAACGTGTAACTTTGAGCTGCCTCCTTCTTCAGGACAAAAGTCTTACTTAAATGAGTAGGGCTGGACTGGGCCAATAGCACCTCTTCTCTTCTCTTCTCTTCTCTTCTCTTCTCTTCTCTTCTCTTCTCTTCTCTTCTCTTCTCGTCTCGTCTCCCTTCCCCTCCCCTCTCCTCCTCTCCTCCTCTCCTCTTCTCTCATCTCTTCTTCCTGTCTTTCTTCCTTTCTTCCTCTCTCTTTCTTTTTTTGTCAATAGTGAGAAAGTAAATGTTTTTGGCTTTAGATCACATGATTAGCCTGTCATAGGTGACACAGTCAAACACTATATAAATAAACAAGCTTTGCTACTTTCCCATAAAATTTTATTTATGAAAATCAGCAATGGGCCGAATGTGGCCAAAGGTCATAGTTAGATTCCATAACTAGTGGAATTTTAGAATCCTTGTTAGGTTTCCCTACTATGCTATTCAGTTTCTGTGGTTATGTGTAGGCTCAGGACTGCGGGACAACAGAAAGAAAAGAAGAGCATGCTTTAAAGAGTCATTGGTGGATGAGATTACTTTATTTGAATTGTCTTCTCACTTGGAGTCTACCATTTAGCATAATGCCCCTATTATATTTAGCAATTAGAGTGCCATCAGAAGTAAAATGTAAAACCATTACTCCCTGAAAAGAGAAAAGCCTTCCATATGAAATGATGCCTGCTAGGAGAGTGGGTGATAATTTACTTATGTAATCATTTCTATTTCAGTTCTAGGGCAAGTATTTCTGGACATGGCTCACACAGCAAGAGGAGCTTCAAGATGTACATACCATAATTAACCTTTTTACAAATCCTAGTAGAATTAACCAACAGTTTCCCCTTCTTTAGTAGTTCTAACTTCACTTATGTTTTGTGGAAATGATTTCAGTTAAAGGAAACAATTATAAGGAAAAAGCTCTTTATCTTGAGTTTTAAACAAAATATGGACTTTTTCCTGTTATTTTTATTTCGTGGCCAAGTTCTATAGATTGACACACAGGTGATAATTTTTTCTCTCCTGCATAGGGGGTTAAACAACTACTTTGATGCTTTTGTGCTGTAGGTCAGTGATTCGCGGTGTGGTCTCTGGACCAGCACATCAGCATCAGTAACTACATCACCTGGGAATTTGTTCCATGTGTAGAGTTAGAAACAGATGCCAGGACTCATAATTTCTTAATAAGTTTTCTAGATGATTCTGATGCCCAATAACATTTGGGAAATGTTTGTATAGACTATTATTACTTCATAAACACCAAAGTTAAGGTGAAAACATCCTCCATGCAAACACCAGACAGATTAAGAAGATGCATAATAAAGTCAATGAGCCTCTAGCTGTGTTACTACAAAAAAGTCTGAGCAAGATAATCAGCAGAGAAGAAAACGGAGACTAGGAAGAACTAGAAGGACCCAGAGTATCCTCTTAGGAGCAGTGGCTAAGTTCACAAGCATTGCCTCTGTACGACAAGCATTCAACACCCCCTAGGTGGATGGATGGGACTCCGCTAGGTGACAAGAACACAAACGAAGATGCTACTTTTCCCAGATGCAAAGTGCTTGTGGTTTTGGAGTTAAACAAACAAACAAAAACAAAACAGAAAAGAAATGGCTCACTTAAGAATTTATAAAGCAGTCAAAAGACAGAAGTAGGATGTCAGGAGTCAGGGTGAAAAGAATAAAGAGAAGAGGGGAAGAAAACAAGAATGTTTGAATCCCCGTAACCATTGAATGTCCAGCTCAGTTTGACTTAGAGACCCGGTTCTTTACTCCTCTGTTCCAACTACCTGCAACTACTCAGAGCCATACAACTGAAGCCAAAGCTTTTCCCTCCCTTTCAATGTCTGTATGGTCAAAGACTCATACACCATTAAGGTCCTAGCAGGGCAGTATTTAGACAGAATGTTTGTAACCTCCATCCCCACTCCCATTTACATACTGAAATCCTACCCTCCCTCAAGAGATGGTGTTTGGAGTGGGACCTTTGGAAAGTAATCAGGAAATGAAGATGGAGGTTTGTGAATGGGGATTAGTCTTCTAATAAGAGAGACTCTAGAGACTCTTTATTCCTTCTGCCATGAAGACACAAAGTGTCATCCATGATCCAGAAAATGGCTCCAGTGGAACACTGCATCTATTTATGCTCAAGTCATGGACTTCTTTGCTTCTAGAACTGTGAGATAAATTTCTACTATTATAAGATATCTAATTGCTATAAGACAGTTTTGGTGACCTCCTCCCTTCCCTTCCTCGGGGTAAAAGATTCCCCAGCCCAGCCTGTTTGGGCGCTGGGACGGGGGTGAGTTCAAGGAGGCGGGAGTCCCTTT